>JAULKM010109497.1:0-23391 GCA_032355605.1 Rubia tinctorum
TTCTTTGTCTTCCTTCTTCGACCCTTTTATCTTCTACCACGTTTTGACTCGTGGCCTTCAATCTTCTACCATCCTTGTGAATGGCCTTCAATACAGTACTCCAAAGTCCTTACGATCAATCTACAAAATGAGCTTACAAAAAGGAATCTACATGCTCGTAAGGACCAAAAATCCATTAGACTCAAACTAGGTTGTAAAATGAAAGATTTAGATATGAAAACCGAAAATGGTTATCTAAAACCCTTATGATGTAAACCTACCTAAATATAGAAATATTCCAAAAAAAAAATAACAAAAAAGATGTTAAATTCTTTGGAAAATACATGAATTTGACGTCTCATCAAGGTCAATAAATGCAGATTTGAATTTCTAGAAGGCCAAGATCAAAATTAAGGAAATTTTGTCCAAGAGTTGCACAAATATCTGGGAAATGTCATAGAAGAATCAGCCCTTGAAGTTAATAACATTGGATTCGTCTTCTCGTGCAATATAAAATCAACTACAAGAACTCTCAAAAAGAACCAATAGTTCATCCGTAGCGGAGTAAACAAGTCAGCCAGCCGAACCATTCATGGACACCATAGACCACACAAGGCTAGCACGAGGCTAAATCTGGCACGACATGTTCCATGCTACAGAGCCCATGCGAGGGGTCTTCGGCATGGCCCGTTCCACACAACACAAGCTGTTCTAAGACCTAGCATGGACCATGCCATTTCCGGTCGGCCGTGCATCCCATGTCTTCTTTTCACTCTAAATTTTACTAAGTATCGGCGTAGACCAATTTTTTTACATGACCAACATTGTTTTAAGTCACTTATGCTAAGGACCTGCCCACTGGGTTTGAAGAATGATGTGGCCTGTGCCATGAAATTGAGTAAAACGAGAATCTAGTTGACAACATATGCCAAACCACATGGAGTGCGAATCAGAAGATAAAAAATGGAGCTCCTACCGATGGCCCATGCCAGTTGACACGAAATGAACCATCCCAAGGTACACAGATTGTGCCATGACTGAGGACCCACTCCAGCACAAGGCCACGGGTTGTTCCTGAACCAATGCCCTATACCAACACGATGGTAACTCGACCGACATGGACCGTGGAAGATGCCATCCCCTGTGCCATTTGCGGGTGCTAGGGGTTTTGGCCTATTTTGGATCTATTTTTGGGCCCAATTCCCTATTCCTGTATGTAGGAGCCTTGAGTCTTCTAGGGTTAAAAAATTAAGCATAATAAATATTTTATTTCTCTCTCTATGTAGAAGGAAGAAGAGAGTTCTCTTTATCTCTAGAGTTCTTCTTCTCTTTTCCTTCTCTTATCTTATCTTCTCTTCTCTTTTATTTTATTTTCGTTTGTTTCCCCTATTTTCCTAGATCAATGAAATTTAACTCTATTTTTTCCATTTATATATTTTTATGGAGTAGTTAATTTACTTGGGGAACACATTTGCATTCATGAATTGATGTCTATTTTGTGAGATTTATAGATCTACCTATTTCTATATGTTTTATGATTATTATGTTGGCTTGTTCTCTCTGTTCTTGTGAATTGCATGATTGTCACACTCAGTTAGCTCACACCAAAGTCTACTTTCATTTGTTGTACTATTGCTACCCCTCGGGGAAGGAAACCTAGATGCGTTTGGGTTAACGATGGTCCAGAACTGTGTGGGTGTGCACACGTAGGTTTCCATTGTTAACGTTACAATCGACCATACTTTAGTTAGCCAACTATTTAGTCTGAAGGGTTACGAGTAGAGATAACTTAAGTAGAAAACTAGGATTATCATGGTAATCCTAGAGCTATCGATAAGATTCCTACTTCCTTTGCCTTTGTAGGACTAGGGGTAGTGTGTTCGTAGTTTCCCACCCGGGATCTAATCGCACGGAGGAGAATCAGAGATGCACAATGAGCCATTTTCGTTGTTGCACTCTCCTAGTTTTTGAGGTGAGGCTGATAGAAAATTTAATACGCGCACTCCTCTATGACAGATATGGGGAATTTTGGCCATTGTCCGCACTACGTGAAACAAACACTAGAATAGGGTAAATTTCTTGCATGTGATGAAATCGATGATCGAAATGACATTAATCACATTATGAAAATGTTCCTCGAGTACTAGTTTATATAGTTTATTATTGTGATTTCGTGCTAGTAATTGTTAGCTGAAAATTCCCCCCAATGATTGTTTTACCAACACTGCTTATTCCTAACATGTGGTCAGATTGACGACTCAATCATGGTTTTGCTTAGCTAGTTATTAGATCCCTAACATCTCTGTGGACAACCCTGGTATTTGCCACTATCTATCATTCTTAGTAGTATAGTAGTAGGAATGGGAGCAACATATAAATTTTATCTTTGACCTTTAAAACATAAACAGTCTCCTCTCGTGTTTTCAACAAGGCTCGGGAGGGGGTGCGTCACAAACTCACTAGGAAAACTCTTTTCACATATGATTTTCAACCCCAAATATTTAAGAGAAAAGACATTCAAGGAACCCTTATTTTCATATCCCATATGATGTTTTTCTTAGTGCTTTAGACAATACCTGGTTCAGTGTGAACACTATCTTTTTTGAAGAGCATGTCCCTCATAAGGAAAATGGGAAAATGGCTTGACCCCATCATTGAACTAACTATATCCAATAAGGTATCATTTATCCTTATGGACACACCATTCATCCTTGCGGACACACCATTCATTAAGATTTTCCTACATGATTAAATTATGAAAGAATGTCACATTTTCTCTGATGGTCAACAAATTCCCGACTTAAATATTCACCACATCAATCCAATTGAAGTGTTTTAATTTTGTTTCCAAGTATATTCTAAAATTAATTCTGAAACTCCTTAAATTTCTCAAAAGAATCAGCCTTGCCTCACATCAAGAAGACAACTATATCCACTCAAATTGCCGGTGAAGCTAATGAGGTCATGAATCCACTTCTTGAAGTTGAACGCATTTGTTCTAGAGACACTTTGTTAATAATAACTAATTAGTTCACTTGCTCCATAACCCATTACTATGAAAGGTGATTTTCGTTGTTTTGCCATCACAATATTTGCAGGTCTGAATCGACTCCTAGTCATTTGATTTCACACTTCCCTCCCACTGGAGTCACTCCATGCAGTTTACATTCATGTGGCCAAATTGATAATTCCGTAATTTTCTATACTCGAATAATTTCTTTTTAGCCCTTTCGATATTTATGTCATAAACTTGTTCATCCATATAATGCAAATAAAGACAATTGTCTAATTTTGAAAAACCGCAACTGGTGTATACCTAGCTCACAATCTAGAGGTTGCTGGCTTCAGGTACCAGTACAATACTCAATCAAAAAGCCCAACGTTCTCGTTACTTATGAACTGGGAAAGGTGGAGATGAAAGACAAAGCCATGGACCGAGAAAGGTGGAACCACGTTTGAGGGTTTAGCCATGAACCAAAATTGTAGGGACCATGACATTACTAACGATCTCAAATGTTAACAATATGGAACCATGATCAAAAACATATATAAATACAAGGAGATGAGCAATGAAGCAGCTAAGAAAAACTAGACTAGCAAACTCTAATTTTAGAAGAGAATGACTAACTTGGTCGTCGAAGCTGTTTGCCCTGAATCATTTCCATGATCTGTTTTGTAGGAGATAGCACTTAATGATGAATGAAAAAGATTTTACTTGGTTGGATTACCACATCATTTGGCATCATCCGTGGGGACAAAAAAAATTTCTTTCAAAATCCTTCAGGTAAATTATGGTGTTCTCTAGAAGTGAGAGAAGAAACAATAATAAAACACAAGAACAAATGACGGGATGAAACAAGAGCATGAACCCTAGTTACAACAAAGCATATGTTCCTAGCAGAGGAAAAGGAAATAATAGGGAAGATACAAAAGATGAGGATGAGCAAGAAGAATCCCCTAACGTGAACCAAGAAACGAAAAGGAGAGCATTCACAATATTCCTTGAAGCGAACACGGAAAGTTTGTACAATAACATCCTGACTACACTTAAGCTGAAATCCCTATGGGTGAATAAAAGACAAAATCAAGGGCATGAAAGTCTTATGTACGAAGATGAGTTGAAGTAGATAGTAGCATATGACGAGAAAGACAAATCTCAATTAGCACGTCATCTTCGAGATTTTAAGATGCCAAAATATTTAAGACATCCTCTAAATGTTAATATTTATGATGGAACAAAAGATTCGAAGGAATTCCTGCATCTGTATAACAACATCATGAGATTTTACGATGCAAAAATTGAATCGGTATGCAAAGCCTTCTTGATTTTCTTATCAGGAACAATAATCACATGGTATGAGTACTTGGCAAAAGGAAGTATTAAGTCCTAGGCATAGTTTTCACATTTTTTTAGGTTGCTTCTATCAGAAACAGAAGTTCACCAAAAAACCGCAGACTTAAAAACATAACGCAGCGAAGTTATGAAAGCCTAGCGGAATACCACAATCGGTTTGTTACAGAAAGTCTACAGGTTTGAAGCTTGTCATTCCAATCCTCCTTGGTCACATTTACAGGAGCCATGCAGTCAGGAGATTTTTATAAGAAGCTAACAAAAAATATGCGCGAAAACCAAAGAGAGTTGAAAAAATGATCGAGCAACATGTGAGAATAGAAGAAGCACATAACTGCAAGATAGAGCGGGAGCGAGGTGAGAAAATAATGACGGGAGATACATAGAAGAGGGTTTATAAATAAAGGTAAAGGAAGCATCCCGTGAAAGAGAATTAGGGGTGCAATGCACATCATTCCAAGAGACACTAGTGAAAAAATCCTAAAAGGAAATAAGTCAAGCAAACAGGGAATTATTCTGTGAACCTGCACCAATGATAGCACCCCTTGATAAAAGATTCAGGGAATACTAATGTGCTTTCCACAAGGACCATGGCCATGATATCAAGTATGGTAGAGATGTGAGGAGGTAGATAGAGTAAAACCTGAGGAACGACTATTCGAGCTAATACAAGAAAGAAGAGGGGGAAATCTGGTACAACGAAGTCAACAAGGTAGGGAGCTCTATTGTAAAAAACTAGGGCATAACAAACACACAAAGCAAAAGTTATAAAATGACATCAACGGTGGATTATGATAAGAATACAACGAATGAGGCTCCAGAAGAGTGATCCTATCCATACATGGGTCAACTGAATCACTATCCAATAATTCTTGGAAAGCTAAGGCCAGATAATCACAACCACAAGAGCCTACCAATAAAAATCTTCGTACAGACAAAGCAATCACATTTAGCGAAGAGGATGGAGTCTCCAACGCCTCGTCACATAATGACCCAATGGTCATAATCGCTATAATTGGAAATGCAACAGTTCATAGAGTGTTTGTGGATGATGAAACTTCATCCAAAATCCTATTTGTTGAGTGCTTCAATAAGCTAGGATTCAAGCGGACGAATCTAAAAAAGTTCACATCCTCACTTGTAGGATTTATGGGATGAGCAGAAAGACCATTAGACAACATACAACTGAGAGTTACCATTGGTGAAAGTGATAGAAATGTCATTATCATGTGTGATTTTAGGTCATGGATGCACCAATCCCATTCAATGGCATCATTGGAAGACCTTGGATGAACACAACGAAGGAAATATTGTCGCCATACCACGTAGTAATGAAGTTCCCAACTCCAGGTGGAATCGCAACAATAAGAGGGAACTAACAAATGGCAAGGAAGTGTATGGTCATTGCAATCAAAGTAGGGAAAAGCTTGGAGCCAAATAAGATGGTCAGGACTGTCTCAGATAGCAGCTTATTCAAGCAATGAAAGTCATTGGTAGATCTTTGAGAATAAACTGAAGTTATTACACTGGATGATGAAGACTCTTCCAAGTGCATTAAAATTGGGAAGAATCTTTCCAATCTAGAATAACAAAAGGTAATAAGAATCCTGTGAAGTCATACAGACACTTTTGTATGGAGCGTAAAGGACACGGGATGAGTTAACCCAAAAATCACTACCCATTCCTTGAACATAACTGATTAACTTAAACCAGTCAATCAGAAGCAACAAAGTTTCGATGTGATAGGCAGAAAGCAATTGAAGAATAAGTCACAACTTTTCTTCAAGCTGGTATACTGAAGGAAGTCACATATCCAAAATGGTTAGCGAACTTAGTGATGGTAAAAAGGCAGAAGTGTGATGGAGAATGTGCATATAATTCACTAATTTAAACAAGGCATTCCCAAAGGATTGTTATCATTTGCCTAAGACCGATCATCTTATCGAAGCAATAGCAGGGTACGAAGTCCTAGACTTTTTGGATACTATAAAGGATACCACAAAATACTGATGAATCATGAAGATGCAGCGAAGACAGTGTTCATAACAAGCTTCGAAATATTTTGATATGTGAAAATGCCATTTGGAATAAAAAATGCAGGAGGAACATATCAGAGAGTGATGGAAAATGCATTTCGTAACCATATAGGGTGAAATGTGGAAGCATATGTTGATGATATGGTTGTAAAGAGCAAGAAGATATGCAACTTCACGGAGGGCCTGGATGAGACATTAGACACACTGAGAAAGATCAGCATGAAATTTAATCCTAAGAAGTGTATAATTGGAGTAGGCGCAGGGAAATTCTTAGGATATAGGGTATCTTGAAGGGGAATCGAGGCCAATCTTGAGAAAATACAAGCTACAATTAATCTTTCTTGACCACAAACAGTCAAGGAAGTACAATTATTAATGGGATCCTTGGATGCACTCAGTAGATTCATTTCAAGAGCAACCAAAAAAAACTTTCCACTCTTCGAATTCTTGAAGAAAGTAAAGAAGTTTAGCTGAAATGAAGAGAGTCAAAAAGCATATGATTCTTTGAAGGAATAGCTTCATGCGTTGCCTATATTGAATTCAGCAATCCCCGGAGAAACTCTATATTTGTACTTGGTAGTCTCAAAGAATGCAGTCAGCTAGGTTCTAGTACGATAAGAGGGCCAAAAACAAATATCAGTATACTACATTAGTAGAATATTGCAAAGTGCAGAGAGAGCTTACATAGCGGTTGAGAGATTAATCCTTGCCTTAGTGTACTAAACAAGAAGGCTAAGAACATTATTTTAGAGGTATGGGATAATTTTCTACACTGATCACCCTGTCAAGGACATTCTCAGAAAACCCGAAGCATCTGGTAGAATGACCAAGTAGGCTCTCGAGTTTGGGAAATATGAAATCTAGTTCTAATCGCGAACAGAAATCAAGGCACATGCCTTAGCAGACTTTATCGTAGAGATAACAAGCGAAGATATACAAGATGCGAAGGACCAGCAGAACCTTGGGGTAAGAAAATATAAGTCCAAATGGGTGGATTTTGCATGGAAAATGTTCATGGATGGAGCCTCTAGAAAGGAAGGATGCGGCGTAGGACTACTATTAGCCAACCAAGAAAGAGGGGAGCAAAGATATTCACTTCGTTTCTATTTCCCACTCACCAACAACTAAGCGGAATATGAGGCATTAATATGTGAGTTAGACCTTACATTAAGGATGAAGGTCAAAAGTGTTTAGAGCTTTAGCATTTCATAGATAGTAGTACAACGGGTTAGAGGAGACTACGAAGTGTGGGAAGAAAAACTGACAACGTACTTAAGGAGAGCCCGTCAACTTATCTCTCAACTTGAATGCTTTGATACCCAGCATGTACAAAGAAGTGAAAATACAGAGGCAGATGCCTTGAGTAAGCTAGCAACAGATTGGTTTGATTCATTGGTCGAACACATGGATGTAAAAGTGGAAGTCATTCTTGTCAGAAACATAGAGATAACAACCTTTTCAACAGTTTAAACGGAAGAAGAAAACTAGATGACGCCATTGATAGATTACTTTGCGAGGGTGAAGTTACCAATAGACAAGGTGCAAGCCAGAAAGTTGGTACTATGATCCTATAATTACATTTACAAAGGAGAAGTCCTGTAAAAAAAGGTTTCCTATCTCTATGGATAAAATGCATAGGTGCATTTCCATTGGAGTAAATTATGAAGGAAGTACATGAAGGGCTATGTGGAACGCATCATGGGCCCCGAACAATTGCGAAGAAGATAATTCAGGCAGGATACTGTTGGCCAACTATGTTCAATGATGCATATAACTTCGTGATTAAGTGTAGAAGTTTCCTAATTAATTTCCCAATATCGCATAAACCATAGGGTGTCTTAACAAGAGTTTATGGGGCATGACCGTTCGATAAATGGGGAATTAATTTGGTTGGACCCTTCCCAAAAGGTGCTACAAGTGCAGTAATCCTGATTGTAGCAACTCACTACTTCACCAAATGGGTTGAAGTGAAGCCGCTAGGAAGAGTAACAACAGAAATTAAGAAAGTTTGTTTGGCTGAACATAGTTTTTTCCTTCGGGGTACCACAAACTATCGTCATGGACAATGGCACACAGTTCACTAGCGGAGTCTTTACGAATGGTGCTCCAAGTTAGGGATTACACAAAACTTAGAGATTATTAATTTTAATAGCTACGAATCTTGTAAAATAGATAAACATGCTAGCAGTATAAATTATACATCTTTAAAAACTAAAACACGATAGTGTCCAATGCTTAAATAAGCCAACAAAAGGAAATGAAAAAAGCATAACACGTTGTGTGCAGATATAGTAACAAAAACAAAATTACAGAATACTAGTATAATGTACTACTCTAAACACTTTGAAAAAACAAAAAATCTATGCCTAGATGAGTGGGATGATTTAGAAGATGAGGAACCAACATGGCGACGTGGTGGCTCAGCCTCGCGATGAGACTGTTCAGCTTCACGATGACATAGTTTAGCCTTGTGTTCATCTTCTAACAAGTTGTCATAATTCCATTTAATGTATAATTAGGAAGGATTGTGAATAAAGCCCCTTCATTCTATATGATCAAGATACTTAGATAGTACGCCTTAAAATCAGTTATAGGGCCAAAATCCAGATGATCAAGTTGCACGCTCATAATGTCAACAATATCTTGATAATCCTTATTCGTATCCTTCAAATTGTCCATATCCTCTTGTATTTGGTGAATGTGAGACCTAATAGCTTCTGACAAGTTAATCCTCTGCCCACCAATACTCATTGTTGGTCCCCATGACCAGTAGAACGGCAAGACGAGGATGGAAGGGCTTGGAGTTGGTCCTTAAATTCAACACAAGCCTGTTCAAGCTGATGCACACATGAGCAAGACGAATACACTCAACATGAAGATGGGAGTATGGGTGATGATGGAAATGGATGTAGTACAATAACCTCTTCCTAAACTTTTTTGTATTCAACAACTGACTCCTCATCCCTTTAGAACTCAAACTCATTCGTCAAGGTGACCTCACTCGCCGTATCTTTGAGTCTGACTTGGGATGGTGTATCTTCGGAATAATAAGCTTCCATTTGGATCACCACTTCCATCATGTTACTCACATGCCTCTCCAATGCTTCAAGTCTTGAGGAATTTTGAATTTTCGCTTCCTCACTAATCTTCGCCAATTTGGTCAAGTTTACTATTGCGTCCATGATCTCCGCATTAGTCAAGCTTAAACCTTCTTCGTGGGCTTGGTTTTGGGGCATGGTGTAAGGTTGTGGGGGATAACTATATTGCTCTTAGGGATGGTTTTCAGGCTCATTCTCATACCACAAATCTGGATTACCACTCTACTCCAGATTGTAAGGATCGTGGTACGAATGTCATTCTTGATCTTCTTGCCCTTGAAAACCATCACCTCCATCTTCTTGATAGCACTCTCTATAATACTCTTGGTTTTGAAAACCAACAGTTCTTTCCTCCCCATAGTGCCTATCCCTCAACATATAACAAAATTCAGTAGGATGGTTGGAATGACAAATCCTTAAAAACCTTGCTTATTGAGCCTCTCTTCTCATCATGATTTCCCTTAAGGTGAGATATTCCATAAAAAAAATTCAAAAAATTTCGGAGTGATATTGCAAGGATTTTCAATAAAATTAACCAAGAACTCAAGCAATACCTACTCCAAACAAAAATAGCCAAAAATAATAGGCAAATAAAAACAACTAGCTAATATTCAACCAAATATACCAAAACACTTAAAAATAAATGCCCCTTCCCCAGCAGCGGTGCCAAAATTTGGGAGGTCATCGTCGTACCTCTTAAAATTACTATTATGAAGCCCTAAAGTGCTTTTAACTACAACTAAGTAGATAATGGTAAGTCAGGGTCGTCCATGGAGAAAAGATATCTTCCTAAGCGTTTACACATATAAGGATGAATACTACCCTATATATAAAGATATGTATATATATAAGCATATAAAGAGGGGGGGGGGGGGTTTCATTTTGTTTTTCTAAGTTGTGAATTTAAAGACAAATTAACTATCAAGCAAAGTGAATATGGAAAATAAACAACAAACTACTAAGAAGAGATTAAACACAAATTATGGGCTCTTGGGTGCAATTGATTTCTACTTCCAAACCTTTCATCCATCATTGAACATACATACTATTCAATACTTTTACTACTTGTTGTTAAGATAAATCTTCTATCTTTCTTTGATAGTAGTTTACAAGAGTAATTTCGACATCTCTTGCTAAACCTCACTAATGACTCCTTTAGTCGATCAATGCCTAAAAGTATCCCATTAATGACACTAAGTTCAAAGAATCAACATGCTTGGTAACACTTATAAACACTCAAATTTCATATACTCAAACTTCCAATACCATTAATGTATTCAACAACAAAATTCAAGAACAATAAATACACAATAACAAAGCATTAAATAGATTCATACAAAGTTCTCAAGACACGGGCTTGGAATCTTTAATCAATTGCTTTCAAGACTAAGTTTAGCTACTACAAATTTTAATATAAATCCCAAGAATAATCATACAGCGTAAAGATGAAAAATATGAAAAGGAAATGAAGAACTAGGGTTTGGAAAAGAGGAAATTTGGCCAAGAAGAGATAACAAAATGAGTGGATGAAGTGCTATTTATAGTACAAGAAAATGGGAGTAAAAAGCAAATTTCAGGGAAAGTTTTAAGACCCGCGTCACCTTGTTTGTGACTAATGATGCTACAGTGTCAAAAATCACCTCCGAAGAGCTCCTTATTCCCAGCTCGCGACAGAATCAGTCTACTTTTGTTTTGCTTCTTCCGGTTGAACCGTTGATCCGTTTTGGGAGTTCTTGTAGTTGTTTTTATAGTACTCAAGAAGAAGAATCCAATGGTTCCACATTGGAGGCTGGTTCTTCTAGGATAATTCTTGGAACTCTTATTCAATACATAGATCATTCTTCATCCTCTAATTTTCTCTTCTTCTTCACTTTATCCTTTACCACTTTGTAAGTGGCCTTCCTTCTTCTACCATTCTTTTGAATGGCCTTCTTCAATGATATTATCCAAATTAGCTCACATGTAAGTCTTCAAATCTTCAAATATAGTCTTTAAAGTCTTCAAATTCTTCCAACAATTCCCTTGTTACACAAAATCTTCTAAACCAGTAATAAGAGAGCAAATTCGCTCTTAACTCTCCTTAGATAATTTGAAGGAAAAATGTCCCATATAGAGCACAAAAGTATACAAAAGTAAATCCAAAAATTTCCAAAATAACCGTATAAAATGGACAAATCAATTGTCGATGCAATAAAATTGTTTATTAACAATCAAAGACTTTTGATGAGCTTCGCTATCCATGCTGGAAGCAAAAATTTTAGTGTCCTCCTGCTGACGAAGAATTCTGACCATGCTCAGCTGTTGAGACTGAATAAGGTTGTTCTGTTGAACATAAAACTCTTTCAGATGATGGATAGAATCTTGATTATCCTTTAAAGTTTTCGTCCATTAAACCTTAAGATCATGAATACCAAGTAGGATATACTTTAAGTGAATACCTAAACACATGGCCTATTCATAAACATGGGGAGGAAGATGGAGAGAACTAATATAAACACCAAAGGATTCAAGATCAGCCAAGCTACAAACTATATCCTTGTACAAATATTAAATATTATAGCCTTCCGGTACAAACTGGCTACATGGGCAGGTTGCAGAATAAGTTGAAGAGGACAAAGAAGAAGGAAGCTACCATCCGAATAGATTCTAAATTAGAAAAACGAATAGCAGAAGTAATCGCAAAATACACCACAGATAAGGATTGACTCGCCTCGCCTAGCTCAGTAGGACAGAAAGGAGACGACATATACCTAGAGTGACCATGAAAACGGACATTAGAGCCCAAATAGTCGAAGTGTTTCAAAAACTTTTAATCAACCAAAATATCAAAATCCTTCATATGAATGAATAAAATGAGAACTCAACAAAATTTTAAGCTTTATTAAAAGAAAATAACTATACATAAAGATATTCTATTTAATTACAAACAAAATTTAATGATACTAAGATCCACCAACATTAGAAGGAGGAATATACGAAGTCTGAACAAGGGTAGTGGATTAATCCTTACTAACATCCTGGGCAGGGATCTCAGTGCTTGCAAACCTTCAGCATTTGCATTAGCCACAGCACTCACGTTCACATCAGGGTTAACATCAGCTTCAGAAAGCTAGGAACCTAAAGGAATATCCTCGAGGTAATCAACCTCACACTTCTTAAATTTAGCCATAGAGGGTAGCCGAGGCAGACTGGAGAGGTGAGGTAGCAGTGCATAAGAGTGACCACTATCAGAAATGCTACAGAGGAACCCTGTATTAAGATTATCCTTCTTCTTCTTGAGCACCTTCTCTGCTTAGCTAGTTTAGGAAAATTCTGAACCTTCGTGGTGGGATTCAAATGCCGTAACTCAGTCACAACCTCGACATACCCAACCTTGAAATCAAAAGGGGAGATATCATCAAATTAAGTGTAAAAGGACTTCATCTTCACAAGCCGATCATTGGGGACCTGAGGATACGGGGATGAAGTAGGACTGTTAGTTTCCATTTCCTTCAGATCAGACCACAACTTGTTAGCTTCTTTCTTAGCAGCTAGATTGATTGTGCAAGTTTTTTGGTGGCCTTAACAAAATCATTCAAATTAGTGCACTTTTTATCCAGGAGAAAACTGTTTCCTTTAGCAAACTCACCAACTCGCTCGCTAACAAGCAGTAGACTCTCACGAACCTAATTTTCAAAAATATACAAGCAAGCATGGAGGTTAGATATCCCAATATTAACTTACAAAATTAAAGTACACATAAAACCTTAAAGATAAAAACACACCACAACCAATGTCTCATGAAGAGACAGTTTGGATAGGGTAACAGGGTTTATTCCTTCCATTATCAAGTCATAGCTTCAAAGTGTCGGCTTAGATTGGGAGGATCCACATGTTGCCTCCTTAAGCTTTCTTTTACAATAATTATCATGAGTATCATGTCAAACGATCTCACTACCTTCTTTAGTAGTAGCCTCAAAATTTTTAAGTTGGGGGCCAACTTCGACAACCTTATCTGAAGAGACAATATTTGAAGAGTTCCCAGCAGTTTGAATAGCCATATCTTCGGCTTGTTCATCTTCATCATCAGAGAAAAAAAATTTCTCAACGGGACATTTGGTAAAGTCCATATCTATAATTTAGTATGAAATGGAAGTCAGATAAGTACAAAGAGACTACAAGACAACGAGAACAGTAGGAGGAAAATAGATAAAGAGTGAAAAACAATAAATAGCAACAAAAAAACACCTTTTCTTAGAGTATCAGCATTGCGAAGAAACATCGAATATTCGTTGAGTGTTAATACAATCTCAGACTCAGCATTAAGGCAAACCCCAGCCTTAGGGAGTTTTCATTTAGGAACATTATAGCTCCAAACTGGAAAGGATTTTTAATCACCACTACTGGGTTTTCAAAAAGAAATGTTTTTTATGCCACGCACAAGAATTATTAAAAAAAATCCATCGATGAGCTCGACATTTTGTTTGACTCGATAAAGGGGGAATTCATTAGATGAATTTTTCACCTTACAAAACTGATAAAGACTACAAAAAAGGTCAATAGTAAAGGGAACCCATGCCGCTTTGCACACGTGGTAGAAAACAGCTAAAATCGAAACAACTTTAGGGTGAAGCTGAGACAATGCAACCCAATAATGTGAAAGTAAATTTATAATATGGTGAGTTAAGGGAAAAATAAGTCTGAACATAAGATAATTTATGTAGCAGGAGAAAGAGTCAAAAGGTGGAGTGTGATGGTTTTCAGAAGGTTCGGGAGCCCTAAGTTCATACAAAGACAAACAAGGAAAATTATCCTTAATATTTTCCTAGTAGAAGTCAGAAATAATGCTATTAGTGGTAGAATAACCGATGGGATGGTAGGAATTCTCCCCGAAACCAACATTGTCGAATGTTACATGTTTTACTGAAGGTTCGTCAGTGTTAGAGGTAGACATTCAAGTAGTAGTAATTCCTAGGATCTAGACGAAAACTATCAATCTGAGATTACAGAAGGAAAAATGGTATATTCCGGCAAAAACTAAGAAAAAACATGTAGCACACAACACAGAACCGGAGGAGAAAGCTAATCGAATAACATGTAAACTAAGGTTAGCAAAGGAAGCTACTGTAAAAAAAGGTAGGAAACACAAGTATCTGTATCACCTTACAAAGAAGAAAGATCAGAAAAAGGAAAAACTTAAGATTTGACAAAGAACGACGAAGAAATAGAGCAATAAAAGGAAGAAGAAGACGAGGAAGAGTACATATGGGTTAGGAAATTAAATTCATGAAGTTAAAAAAGGTAAGATAAGTCAAATTCGGAAAGTAAAGCAATGATTGATGTTTGCCAAAAGTAGCTTACCTAAAAAGGAACACGAGAAGCCGTCGGAATATAAGTACACACAATTCACTATATACTGACAAAATAAATTCACCAAAATTGAAGCATTTATGAAAGGGAAGACATAACGGCAGGAGCAGATTTTGGAACAATGCAGCGAATAAGGATGAGGAAATATCTTTTCCATAACATCAAATCTCAAACGGCTAAGTTAGTTATAACTACAGTGGATAAGGAGAAATTCAAATTTTAAATTAAAACTTCAAAATCAAGATAACAAGAAGTATCACATTAGTAGCCAAGAATCAAACACACTTTGGGAAGACGATATTTTTACATTGAAGGCGAACATGTTCTTACAACTTTAACAATTCGTGAAACAACAGTTCAAAAATACAATACAAAAATAAATGTCATCGCTTCATATTCACTAGTCTTCACGGCTAGGGAAGCTTATAGTGTATACCTACCCCACAATCTGGAGGATGGTGGCTTCAGGGCCCAGTCTAATACTAAATTATGAAGTCCAACATTCGTGTTGCCTATGAACTTGGAAAGGTGGAGCCTTTTCTGAAAGACAAAGCCATGAACCGAGAAAGGTGGAACCACTTTTGGAGGTTTGTCCACGAACCAAGATTGACGCAGCCCACAATCTCAAATACTAACAATATGGAACCATGATTGAAAACATCTATAAATACAAAGAGATGAGCAATGGAGCAAGCATGAAAAACTAGACTAGAGAACTCTGATTCTAAAAGAGAAAGACTAACTTGATCGTCAGAGCATTTTCCCTGGAATCACTTCCGGGATCTATTTTGCAGGATATAGCACTTAACGGTTAATGACAAATATTTTATAATGAGCAACACATCTGAAACACATCCATATAAAATGAAAAAACCATTGCTCCTATTACAATGAAAACCTCATGTGTCCAACACAGATATTATAAATGTGTTACAGTAACACTTAGATCAAAATAACTATTAAATGATCCAGTATAAATCCAAACGACAGAGATAATCTATAAGTTCCTACGGTCAATGGAGCAACCCTTGCTTCATTTCGCTCATGTATTTTGACCTCCCATTAAGCTTAACTCCTACTTTGATCTCTCCACAGTTTTGAAACTGTGAGAAACACATATGGTATCCAATACCCATCATTAGAGTTATTAACAAAAAAATTTCTCTTACATATATTACTGCAATGTCACCTACTCGCCCATTCTCTGTCCTCTAAAAATAGGGGTAGTATCTTTTGTAATGGTACGTGTCATTGTAGTAGAAGTATTGGGACATATCAAAAATTTTAACATTCTGCTTCCTATCAGTATGTTGTGTCTTAGACGCATGGGTACTATGGTTACCTTTTCCCTATCCCACTTCTTCCTTCTTCCAATTCTGATTCAGACCCCTTTTGCTTTTGCACCAAACGAACTTTGTCTGGGTCTTAATCTTGACACTCAACTCAGCTTATTTTAAGCATCCCATGCAGCTTAGTCAAAGTCCTTTCATTTCCACTTAAATGGTTCCAAACCATCATAGAGTGAATAGAGATAGATGTTAGGGGCCAACTCATAACCATAGGCAAAACCAAGTATGTTCCATGTTATCAAATGATCTAATCATTTTCAAAACACTAGATCCCACTAGTTTTCCTTTCTCGATATTACAATCAAGAATGGTCTTAAAAGTCTTAAACCTCTCAATCCTAGCCTGCCCATGAATTATTTCTCAGAGCTCTAGGTTGATGTTGTAAGTATGTGAGTTAAAAACTTTCCTTGCAATTATGTACTAATAATGTTCAACATAAGACACTTGACATCGGGAATTTGAATATCAATGACATACTCCTTATTTTGTTGAATTAGAACTAGAATAAAGTTCCTTTGACAAGTAAATATCATTCAGTTTATCTTTCCAAAGGATCGAACACAGATTAGAAGAGTTTTTGTTTGTTATTTTACATGATTACTATAATATAGATAAATGCTATAACAACTATTTAAACAGAATAACTTTAAGAAAATAATACAGGCCTTATTAGAAGTTATTCAACATTTTATTCTATACAAGTGGGTCCCATGAATAAAATGATTCCAAGACCCTCAAAATCACAAGGTCTTACACTACAAAAAACAGCACTTATTACCTTGGTTCTATAGGGATTTTTACCCTAGTTTTCAGCCCTCTAAAAACTGAGGTGAATGTGGGTGTAGAAAAAATAATTTTTTACCTCGATTCAGATCCGAGGTAGAAAAGTACTTTTTACCTCGATTTTGGGCCAACATTGGCAAATAGTGTGTGTGACGTCAGTTCTAGGACAATGAGCGACGATTGGAGTGCGATCCTGCGACATCAGTTAGAACAACATTAGCGTGCATATGATGCAACATTGTTAATAGAAAAAGTCGGACAAGGGGACTGCAATTATTGCAACGTCAATAATGCTGAGCTCGTGAAAAAATGATCGCAACATCATAGATAATGGTCTGTGACATCGCATGATAGAAAGAGCACCATCATGTGCATGCTGATGTGGAAGGCTCTTAATTACGACGTCATTTTGTTTGGAAAAAATCGTAAGAGAAGCAGCCAGATTGTGCAATGTCGGTCAGGTTTTGATGCTCCATCGGTTAATGCAACGTCGCAGATTAGTCTTGGAGACATCGGTTATCGTACAATTTTATAAAATTTAATATTTGATTACACAAATTTTACGTGTTACCTAATATTTGATTACACAAACATTTGTTCGTCGGTATCCATAATGTGTCACCTAATATTCCACATTTTGCGAAATGTGTACAAATCAGATGACAATAAATTACTCGGCAGTTGATGAAGGAAAAAATTAGAATGTAAGAAACCAACAAAAGTAGGATAGTAAAATAAATACATGTTATAATATATTAATATACATGATGTTGGTATTAAATTAAAACATTAAATATTGTATTGAACCTACATTGTCTCCATTGCACCCTGGAAGTCCCTTGATAACTATATGTCCTATTACAAAGAATACACACAAAACAAAGCTTATGTTAGATTTGGCAGTCACGTAATAGAGTCATACATAGAAGACATTAATGTGAACATGTTAAACATGCATGTTTGGCTTGGAAGTGACATCGCATGTAATGTTGATCGATGTCATAATGATCGACAACTGTGCGATGTTGAATATTTTACTTCTATGACAATAATGTCCTATAATTCACGACGTCAATAACTGTCCTCGATGACTGTCTGATCATATATCTTATGGGACAATAACTTGTGACCGATGTCGCATATTCAACCTATGGTCATACGAAGATAAGGATATTGTCCACAATCATCCCTAATCTAAGACATTTTTATGACACCTTTCAAACATTGCACTATCTAGAAAACACTAAAAATATACACCATACAACATGTTATCATCATAATTTTAGAATAAATATTGGAAACGAGGATTGGAAATGAACACAAAATGGATGTAGAACTACATCATTTAATTTGAAACTGGAGATGCTCCATTCTCGTATATTTGTTGATGTTTTAGAGAAGCAAATTGAGTGAGTTCTTTATTCTTTATGTTTGTGTGAAATGAAAAAGATGGTATATTTTTGGGTTTGGAGGAGGATTAATGGGGATTGTGTGTTGTTGAATGGTATTTAGATGAAAAATCGATGGGGAAATTTTTTGTTCAAATTTTCATCCTAAATTTTTGGTTCCCGTCGGAATTTTCAATTTGGACAATGTCGCAGAGGGGTCGTTTTTGGATTCATTTAGTACAATAGATTTGCAACATCGCACATATGTATCACAATAGAATTTAGGAAAAGTGTTGTAAAAAACTACCTCTTAAGATTGCGGCCCTAAAAGACGTCCCGTTTATGCACGTAATTATGTTTTATTTTTATTGCTTCGAAAACCAAAAAATTGAACTTTCATGAAATTTTATGTGAAATGTTATCACAATGCTTATGGTAAAGGTATTTATGGAATATTAACAAAAATGATGGGCGATTACCCCTTAATATCCGTCCACGACGAAAAAGGAACATTGTGGCCGTGAATTGGTGAATCCGTTAAGTGTATCTCCAATATTAAATTGAAACTACTCCCACTCTATCGTGGGGATCTAAGTGCAATATTATTAATGGACACTAGAATTTGCGAACCCTATAACAATCAGCCCTAAAAAAACTTTGACATCCAATGTTTAACTTATACTTACCGAGGGTAATAAAGAAACATGTTTTATTCCACATAAACTTCCATAAGTTATTCTGAATATTTCCTTGTATACTTCTAAGTAATATTCTATAATTTACTCTAAGACTTGTACTATCACTTTAAGAATAATGATGCACATAATTCCATTATCTTTTTATAACTTTGAAAACCAAGATGTTGAATTTTCATACAATTCTATTTAGTGATTCCCATAGAGTTGGGCGTAAAAAAAGTTCACTGTTTCTTCTAAAATCAATTCCCATTGAACTGGGTGTCTATGAACTAAACGTCTATGTACTAGACGTCTATGTAGGTCAGTAACATTCGTTTTGGTCAAACGCAGACCATGCCCTTGTATTCTAGTGAGCCGAAATGGTGAGACCCACATCAATTTGAACCGACATCGATATTAAGTCGGTAGGTTGTAGCTTAACACGACTAACATGTGACATCGCATATGTTGTTGGTCCAACATGGGCCCGTTACTATGCTAGTTGGTTGAAAAAGTGAGGCCCACAAATAAATTAAGCGAGTTCGCTAGAATATCGCTACTATGTCAATTTTGTCGATTGCTCTGCAGCGTCGCTTCGGCCGAGGCAGAATTTACAATGCTTCATAAGGACTTTATATATGGAGCCCACTTCATACATCCCTTTAAGATTCAATTTTTCCTCGAATATCAGCATTCCCTCAACTCATCAGTTCGAGGGTATGCTCCCTAGATTCACCAGAGTACTTTAATTTTTATATTCATCATCAAATTTGATGTGTATGTTTATGGTGTGTTAATTTGTTCTAATTATTTTGCATTGAAATTAAAACTGATTTTGGCTCTAGGTTTTACTAATTTTGTTTTGCAAGTTGTTTCCTGTCAACCAACTATTTGTTTTTGTGGAAACCAATTTTTGTTCCAAATTTTTGCTATTGATAATGTTTCTGTAACCGTTAAATATTACATCGCGGACTAGTCAATGCTCCATTGTTAGGAGCGGTCGTGATGCGACGTCGTTCATTCCTTTGTTCTCCTAACCCTACTTGAATACCAAGTCACACTATTCTTGCATAACCAATCGGTTTTACCTACTGGTTGGTGACGTCGCACACACATATCGGAAAAGTCAATTTATGGTCCAAAAATAACGGGCAATGCTTTCCCAAAAAAATTACTAAGCCATATTTTAATTTAATTTCATGAATAATGGCCAACAGTGCTAATTCAAGCATATGTGCCCAGATTGAGGAGGGTGATTTCTTGTTCGAATTTAAAATTATATTATTCTCTTATTTGTTTCTAATTAGTTTATTAAATATTTTATTGACCAATGCAGATCTGTAGCGATTCAGATGACGATCGTCGTCCTCGGTAGAGTAATAGGGTGGTCCGTCCATTAAATTTTGTCGACACTCTCACGAAGACAAACTTCGGTGATGTTCTGATTTTGGTAGGTTCTCCCTTTCACACATGTATTTTATTTTCAATTAACTTTTTATATATGTTACTCTCATGTTTACTCAATTTTTTTTTGGTTTATAAATCAATACGTCCCAGCCCACATTTCTGAGGTCCTACCGCCAGTCAAAGAGCCAGTTGTGCTACGGTGCAACGGAAGAGAGTATGACATGTACTACTCAGGCAACTGGATGTTGAAGACTCTGACCCCCGAAGGGGTTTACTCACTTTCTTATATAAAAGAACTTGAGATTTGTGACACGCTGTTATTCGAGGTGGTAAATGGTGTTGGGCTCATTGTTTTTTATGCCACCGTTCTACTCCATCATTTTTTGTTTTCCTGCCCAATTTTGAACAACTATTTAACACTATTTTAGTCAAATTTGGAATTATTTAATTTTCTTTTAGTGTTCAATTTATAATCTTTCAAATTGAATTTTATTTCAATGTTTTTATTAACCTTATGCGAAGTACTTAATAGAAACAATAATAACCCTTCAGGGTCATTTCAACAAAAAAAATCCAAAGTAGGCATCTGGCATCATAAATTTAGAATCAGAATCCTTCAGGGCTCTGTAATTATCTTCCAGCTGTTTCAGAATCTGCCTCTTCAATTTATTTTATCTCACCTCTAGAGTAATTGGTACTGGCATATTGTATGGTTCACCAATCTCAGAACAATATCAGGATGTATATTAAACAACATGAGTATATGTCCCAGATTTAATGAGACACAAACAACATGAGTACATGTCAACGACGTTCTCACCGCTGAACATTGTATGCTTTTAACTAATCATTGCGGTGTAGCTGAAGACTCAATAAAAATACCTAACAACGAAATGTAAATGCGACATTGGACTATCATGATTTTTTCCACCACTAACTAGGCCCAAAGATCATTTTTGGATTGGGCCTCTTATATATTTCAACCGACTCATGATCATAAGCGATGTCACATGATTGTCGGTCTACTGTTGTATTGCTCGATTATGTTGCGTTGCTTCTTGCCGATTTGGTTTCATTTTAGTCTAGGCCTAAAGCGTTTGTGTGGGAAAGAATATGAACACTACGATGTCTCACTGTGATCTCTCTTGCTATCTTCCTGTGCGATACTGCCTGCGACATTGCACTGATGATTAAATGATTTCGTTCCACCACGGGTTAAAGAGCTTCCCAACGACTAACCCTTTAACATTCGCAACCGATGACGTCGCACCTAGGGTTAATTAAGGTAAGTTTTTACCTAAAATTTGACAGCTTTTTTTGGCTATGGGGGACTCCTTCAGTACCCATTATATGATTTTCAATAATCACAATGGATGAGGTGTTTTATTTTCAGATTTTTGGTTTATTCAATTTAGTTTGGGTCTTCTTTACAAATTCTTGGCTAGGGCTAGGGTTTAGATAACTCTTGCGGAACTTTTTCTACTTGTTAATGGCATCTTACTTGTTTGTGTTTTGATGATGCTGGTAGGTCATAGTTTTGGGGTTTTAGGTCCTTTGTTTCTAGTCGTAGACTAGTCATCACAGGTAACGTGGTTGGTGAAACGTCGCAAGTTAATAGACATGAATATGCAATTTCGCAAGGCACACATCAGTTTTCCCGACTTATCTGTGACATTGCATATACATGATCTAGGTTCTCTCTTATTGAGCTTATTGTTCCAAGTTTACTTTTTTTACAGATGGCTCGAATGAAGCAGGCAGCCAAGAGGTTTATGGAAAACACCGTGGAAGAAGATCCACCGCGCACCAAAGACTAAGACAACTCCCACCTCTCCATCGACAATGTGGGACAACATACGCTTCTTAAATGAGAAGGCACATAAGCATTTCGAAAAGTTCCTAGGTAGTAGAATAAAGTAGGTCAAGATGATGAAGCCCGAGGATATGGTGCAAATCCATCTTGACGATTTCCTCAAACCATTCAAACCTTCAGGAATAGAGGGTTCGATATCCTAGGGCAGACTGACATATGATACAGAGGTCAAGGAGTTCTACGCCAATTTCACTCAGCCATCTATATAAGTCTACTGTACAAGATTGAGCAGGGTGAATGTGGAGATGATGACGGAGTTCATCAATCAAGTGATTAGGTGCGCAATCAGTGCAAAGGATCACCTAGAGGTTGAGCCTCTACGACTGTACTGTCGTGACAATTGGCCTCCACCGATTGTCGAGGATGACCAATCTGCGGCACTTGACCCCAATCGAATAGCGAAGAATTACTTCAAAATTGAAGTGGGGAATGGGCTCATCCAATCGAGGCGGAATAAGATTGATGTCCTCAATCTTGAGAGAAGGATAATATACAATATAATTGTAAGAATTCTGATCCCGGTTGGACATCCTTCTGAGTGCATGATCAACGGGGTCATTATGCACTACCACTTTGCAGAGAAGAAGGTTTTAAACCCCGGGTACATCATCATCCAGGAGATGCACCAAGTGGCCATCGCAAGGAAGATTCAGACAATCCCCTATGGCAACGTCATCTCCGTCATTTTATAGAAGAAGAAGGTTCCGATCAAATTCAAGGAAAAGATCCAATTGAAGTACTACAATACAAACTACTTTGGGTAGAATCATTGGCATTGGAAGACAGGGACATAGATTGATCACAACGTCCCCACAGGAGATGTGGAAGTGCCTCTGCCAACTGGGACTGAGGATAATCCTTCGGCTTCCTGGGAGGTCATCGCCGTACCTCTCAAAGATACAATTTAGAAGCCCAAAATACTTACCAAATACAACTAAGTAGATAGTTTGGCAAGTCAGGGTCGTCCACAGAGAAGAGGGATATTCCTAAGGGTTCATGCATACAAGGGCGAGTATAGGCCTAGATATATATACATAGATATAAAAGCAAGTAAAAAGGGGGGTTTTGGTTGGTTGGTTTCCTAAGTTATGAAAGTAAAAA
>JAULKM010109515.1:0-23386 GCA_032355605.1 Rubia tinctorum
CCTAAATCTAGCAATCTTGCCACAAAAACATAACAAAAGAGATGTTAAATGCTTCGGAAAACACATGCATTTGTCGTACCTCTCAAAGATATAATTTATAAGCCCTAAATGCTTACTAAATAAAATTAAGTAGATAGTGGCAAGTCGGGGTCGTTCACAAAGAAGAGGGATTTTCCTAAGGGTTCATGCATATAAGGATGGATATAAGTCTAGATATAGATATATACATATAAATAAAACCAAGTAAAGAGGGGGGTTGAGTTTATTGTACCTAAGTTATTAATCAAAAAATAAGATAACTAGAAAAGTCAATTAACTATGTTAATCACGCAATAAATTAAGAAAAACATATAAAATCTACAAATGACAAATCCTTGGGGTGTGGGCAATTGATTTCCGCTTCCGAACCTCTTATCTATCCTTGAATCCATGACCTATTCACTAATTCCTTGTTGTGAAGATAAATCTTCCATCCTTCGATAGTAGTTTACAAAAGTGAATTCGACATCTCTTGCTAAACCTCACTAATGACCCTTTTAGTCGTTAAACTCCTAAAAGTATGCCATTAATAGCATTAAGTATGAAGAATCAATCAGCTTGGTAACACTTATAAACACTACACCGTGTCTAAGCATTGAACCAATTCATTTACATAAAATTAGTCAAGAACGTTCAACGTTACTAAACTTCTCCTATTTTCTACACAAAACAAACATGATAAAGAATTCGACATCATCACATTCATCTAGCAATTATCAAATCTTCAACCATATTAGAAGCTCTTATTAATGCTCTTGGATTTCATATCATCAAAAGAATGGAAAATTAGCTACTTTCTCCCAACCCTAACAATAATCGTACAAATAATTCATATACCCAAACTTCCACCACCATTAATGCATTTGACAACCAACATTCAAAGTACAATAAATGCACAATAGAGAAAGCATTAAATAGGTAGAAATGATTTTCAAGACATGAATGAAGAAGCATCAATAAATTTCTCCCAAGAAGATTACTAATCTAGATAATCAAAACCCATAACATAGAACAAAAAATCTACAAAGAAACAAGAAGAAGTGAAGGAGAAGGGTGAAAAACTAGGGTTTTGAAGCCCCCGAGTCGGGCCAAGAAAGATAGGGAATGAGTGGATGAAGTGGTATTTATAGTTAAAGAAAAATGGGAGTAAAAATCAAGTTTTAGATCATCTTTCGTGACCCAAAACAATTCCGTCACGACTCGCGACAGAATGCAGTCCAGCTCTCAACTCCTTTTGTTTTGCTTCCTCCGTGTGAACCGTTGATTCTTTTTGGTAGTTCTTGTAGTTGTTTTTATAGTAATCGAGAATATGAATCAAATGGCACCACCCTTGGAGGATGGTTCTTCTCGTATTGTTCTCATAAATCTGCTTCAAAACTTACATCATTCATCACCCTATACTTTGCTCTCCTTCTTCACTTTATCTTCTACCACTTTGTAAGTGGTCTTCATTCTTCTACCATTCTTGTGAATGGCCTTATTCAATGATAGTATCAAAATAAGCTCACGTGTAAGTCTTCAAATCCTCAAAGGTAGTCTTCAAAGTCTTCAAAGTCTTTCAACAATTTCCTTGTTACACAAAATCTTCTAGAAAAGTAATAAAAGCACATAGTCGCTCTTAACTCTCCTTAGAGAATTTCAAGGGAAAATGTCACACATAGAGAACAAAAGTGTACAAAAGTGAATCCAAAAAGCCCCCAAATTAACCGTATAAAATGGACATACCAGAAGCTGAGAAGGCTAGAACTGAGGGGGAGAAGGTTCAGCTAGAAGCAAAGTTTGCTGCTCCTGATCAGAACTGATGTGTCTGAAAGGGCTATGTTCCAACATTGTCATATTTTGGTTTCAGGGGGAGCAAATTTTCTGATATTTTTCTGTTATTTGTGCTGTTATTCTGACTTTGGCTTATTCATGGCCCCAGAGGGAGAATATTTTGGAGTGTGTTGGATATTATTTTTGGTTTGTAATCTGAATCAATTCTGGATTTCTGGTTCATAGGTTTCTATGGTATTCTTATTCAATTCTATGTTCCAACATACGGGTTTCTGGAAGACATATGTTGTGAGATTGGAAGTTGTTTTTTGTCTTGATTCAAAAATGATTGGGTCCACAAAATTCCAAAGGGGAATATTGTAAAGTCATGTGGAATTTATTGATTATTAAGTTGGCATTTGTGAACTAATGTTGAAAAATAAAATGTTCCATGCTGGAACATACGGAAAGCTGAAGCCTAAAAAGGATTTAACGGCTGAATAGAATATTGCGTGATATTGATGTATGGAAGTTTGGAGATTATGAAATATTGTTTTAGGCGTGTATTAGAAGCATACTGGGTTTATGGAAAATCTCTATAATTGTGGAATTAGATTTATGGAATATTATGGGATAATTGAGATAAGGAAAATCCCTTTATTTAAGGGATTTTGATATGGTTCAGAAGCAGATAAGGAGTAGAAATATTGTGGAAATAATCATGGAGAATTCCGATCTGCTCAATGGACTATATATAGTGGACATTTTGGCTGCAGTCCTCACGAATTGAATTGCAAAAATCTGCACACGGAATATATATATACTTCTGAGAGTATTGGGAGAGCCAATATACATATGTTCCAACATAGTGTAACCTGTTGATTAAATTTAGAATTGTATACCTTAATTCTTCGGGATGAAGAGATCACGCGTTGACGAGTTTCGAGGTCAGGGGGAATTTGATCAAGATGGATCGGTGTCAAGGGGAGCTTGCAGAATTCACACATGAATAATTAGAAAATAAGTATAATTGTATGATGTACTTTGTACTATATCTTTCTGATTAATGATTTCATTCTGAATTGGGTCAATCCCTGCATATGTAGGTGGATTTCACCGAACTGCGTAACTTAGTCTAGTGTGTTTTGTCTTGATTTATTACATGTTTGGTTAGATAGGTTATGTTGGAACACGGAGTTAAAATTAAGCTAATTAGGGAAAACCAAATACCACACGTTACATCAATTATAAAATAACTCAATCTAACAGTTAGTCGATTTAAAGCAAAATTTTGTGCTATTAATAATGTACTTTGATGTATTTTCAAAAAATAATGATAATGTACTTTGATATTACTTAAAATAACCAGAACCACCTTTTTAAATATAACCGGAATTGCCCATTAGAAATACGTACTGTTTAAACCTTATCTCTAGCACCATATAATAATTTAAAAAATCTTTCTTGGTTTGGTATGTTAGTGCTGTTAATCGGAAATATTTAATTCATTTTGGCTAAACTATACCCAAATTATCTAAAAATAACATACTAATATTATAATATATTACTTATTTTAATTCTTTACTATATATAATTAATCATAATTTGTTAATAGATATAATTTTTATAGATATAATTAAAATCACAAATATCTCATTATACTATATATAGAGTGTATATATACACGTGTATATATATCACTAAAGAAAATCAAAGAAACGCATAACATGAAATACCAAAATGTTCTGATTTTTTATACAATAATAGAGTACTTTTGATCTCTCCTGAGGCAAGCAACAAACAAGCAGCACGAGAAAAATGAGGAAATTCGATCCGTGGCCCGTGTGTTTCCGGAGGGAATGGGACCGGAACTGGCCATTCCTCGTCGGATTCGCCATCACCGGCGCCATCATCACCAAGATGTCCCTCGGCCTCACCGAGGAAGACGCTAAGAATTCCGTGTTTGCTCAGAGGCACAAGAAACACTGATGTTGCAAGGTTCTTTTGACATGGTTTTGGTGATAAATGGTGACTCTGAGCACATCGGAAGGGTTTCATTTTTACTTTTCTTTAGTTGGGATTGTTAAAGTATCGAAAGATGGATGATTCTCGCAACATAATGTTAAAACCTAAAAATGTTTAGGTTGAAACCTAGCATGCGCTTTCCATTTATTGAAACTGCAGATTTGAAATCCAGGTGCTTTGATTAAAAAAAGTAATTTTGATACAGAAATAAGTATACATATTATATATTATATATGATAAAGTCTTTTAATAGATCAACTAACTTTTAGATGATGACATTTATAATTAATGAGACTAATAAGGTCATTTGATTTTTACTTTTATATATTGCAATGAGATACATATAATTATAATAACCTTGTAAATGAATCTCAACATATATAATTAGTTTTTAAATAATTTGAATGAAATATTATAAAAATAATCAATTTCTATTGTACTCAATATTTATTGATCTCTAACTAAATTAATTCTGTCACTTCATAATTCATATAGTTTTTCTCAAACGACTAAATTTTAAATTTTAAATAAAATTCTTTGTTTTCAGTTTAAATGTAAAATACAAAATATACATAAAACTTAAGTCTAATATTTTAATTAATAATATAGTGCAACGTGCGATAGTACTCCACTAGTTTTATTTAAAATAAAATAATATTATTCAAGTGATGTACGATCGAGTGTGGATACTAAATTATATTTTACAAAGTCTTTTTTTTTAAATTGGCTAATCGTTAGATGGGATCATATTACAAATAATATGATTAAAGAGGTAATTTTATGTTTGTTTTCATTTATTGCAATGATATTTCCATAATTTTGAAATAATTTAAAGTATATCTCATAATATAAGTAAGAGAAAAATGCTTTGATATGAATCCAGGTTTCTTGATAAGTACAAATATAACCCCCAGTTTTTCAAAAGTGATATTATACCCTGGACTTTCACTAACTCAGAAACTCATAATTCTAACCTCGGAGATCGTCTTTGACCCAAAATATAACGGCGTTGACTTATAATGAAAAGATGAAAATAACTCTTACTTCATTTCTAAAATTTTCTATCCATTTTACCCTTCCCCTGGCTTCTCTTAGTGCCACCAAACCTCTTCCACCACCTACTCCGCCTTCTCTACCAACTAAACCCTAGCCCCCCTCCCCCATGTCTGTCGCTTGAATTTTCCTTGGAATCTAGGCAGGGAACTCTGCCAAAGCAAGTCCGAAAATCCATCTCAAGAGGTTCATGAACATTCCCCAAAAAAGCCCTGAAATTCAAAAGAAAATTCAGAAAGCTCCCACAAAAACTATGGTGTATATGAGACCAAAATAGTAGGCCCATTCCACCAAAATTAGAGGCTGATAGTTGCGGAAGTCTTTGCAGTTCATTTTTTTTCCTCGTATACACTTGGAAATCCTCCATCCAATTAAATGTTTTCACACTTCGTGAGACATCAAAGAAGGGAATATGTTTTTCATCGGTCTTTGAGAAGAAGCAACTGAGAGCTGCTAATGAACCGGTTAGCAACTGAACTTCCTTGACCAACCCATGTGGTGACAATGATTGGATAGCTTGTATTTTTTCAAGGTTGCTTCAAGGCCCATGGACTAAACCTTGTAACCAAAAAAATTCCCGCACCCACCTCATGGGTGCACTTCTTGAGGTTCATATTCATTACAAACTATTCAAAAGTGGCGAGTCTCTTCCAAGTCTTGGCAAACTGACTTCTTGTGTTTTTTTATCCTAATTTCATCTTCATATATTTCTATGTTGTGACCGACTTGGTGTCTGAAGGCCTTGTCAATCGTACGCTGGTAAGTGGCTCTTGCATTCTTTAGTACGAACGGCATTTTCACGTCAGTGAATGCTCCAAAAGTAGTTATAAATTTTGTTTTTTGACATCTTGGGGGTTCATTAAGATCTAATAATACCCTTTTTACTCGTCTAGGATGTCCATGGTTTCGTATCCTGAGATTGTCTCGACCAATTGGTGAATCTTTGGAAGTGTGTAGCAATCTCTAGGGAGGTATTTTTTCCTCCAAATCTATGTAGTCAATGCACCTTCTCCATTTTGCATTTTCATTTCGAACCATGACCGGGTTCGCAACCACGTCGAATATATAAATTCTTGGAGGATTCCTTCTTAGATAAGAGTTTGCACCTCAAGCTCAATTGCTTAATATCTGTCATGTGCGAAGTTTCGTTGCTTCTGTCTAGCTGGTTTTACCGACGGGTCAACGTTGAGGCTGTGTGTTGCAATGAAAGGATTAACGCCTTCTATGTCCTGAACTGACCAGGAAAAGACATTTTTATACCAATTCAACATATCCACCACTTCGTTTTTGACTGGTTCTGGGAGTAACTTCATAATTCTTACTTTTTGGGTGTGATCTTCGTCATCTAAGCTTACAAGCTCTACTTCTTCTCCCAACTGGACTCATGTATGTCCGTTCTCAGAGGACTTTGAGAGATGATGGATTCATTGTTATGGCAATGCACTGTCCTTCTAACTGTTGGTCTCCTCTTACAGTTTCTGTCATGTTGGTGTTCAGAATTTCATGATTAGATGGTATGGGGACTAAATGGCCTTTGCGGTTCATTTATGAACTTCCAATATGGTGTTGAATGGGCTCGGGGCATCCATTACAACAAATTTCTACAAGACCATTCCAGCTCTCTCCTTTTGACCAATAGTCACCGACGGATGAATTTTTCCCAAGGGCATTTCTTACCTCCCTGTGATTACTATTGTGGATGACGTTTCCTTCTTCAGATACGATAGATTGAATCCTAGATTTTCGAAGCACTCAGCGAACAATAATTCCACAATACTTTTATTGTCCATGAAGACCTTATGTACTTTGGAATTTCTTATCTTGGCCATTATTATTGAAGGGTCATTATGTGGTGTTGTGTTCGAGACCGCATCTTGTTCACTAAATATAATAGTTTGCTGACATGTAGCCTCTTCTCTGTATACCTCTTTCTCTCTTTCCAAGCATTGCAGTACGTAAGCTATATTAACTCGTGAATGGATAATGTCATTTGATCTATGTCTTCGTCTATCATGTCTTTTCCATGTTCAATCGCCAGTGTCATTTTCTACTTCTAATTTGATTCGGATTGGGCTCCATCTGATTTTTCTCTTAACCATAACTGTTTTTTTTACGTTGTGTACCCTTTCTTGTCGGCGTCTTGTCGACGTATTTCATTCCTCGTCTGCAAGCGGCTGGCGGATTTCCTTGTTTTACGTCTTTCCCGTCGGGTTCACCCACTAAAACAGTGCATCATCCGAAATGGTAATCTCTCGTCAATATGTGTTGGATATTTCCCCAGTTGTTATCTATGATTCCCCTTATAGAGTTGATTTTGTTCATTGTTTGAGGGGTAAAATGTGTCATTGGGGGTGAATTTCCTAGGGTTTTATAGTTTTTAGAATTTTGCATGTTTTATTGTGATTCTTGGGCTCGTGGAGATGTTAGGGTTTGTTTTGCTTGGCTGTATCAGGGTTGTTTATGGTGTTAAGTCCTATAATGGATGGGGTTTAGTTTTGTTTCAATTACTGTCAGAACAAGGGATGTTTTTTCATATTTTTGTTGTGTTTTGAATGGTTGTAATATTAGGTGGTTGTTGTATATTTATTTTGGTGCCTTTTTTGGATGTAGTTGCTGTAATTTGTTGTCTTCCTTGTGGCTCTTGTATGTTGTAGAGGCATCCGAGTATTAATTTCTCAAATGTCCATTGTGTTGAAATAACCTTCATTTTATTAACTATGTGCTGAAATAACTCTGGCTTTATATCGAAAGTGCAGATATAACCCTGATTTTATTGACTATGTGTTGAAATAACCCTGTATAACTCTGAGGGGTATTTCGAGCACACAAATTTCAAATTTAAGCTGAAGGTTATTTTAGTCATTTCCTTTTTTTTTCTTTTCTCCGAAATTTACACGGTCAACGCCGAAAAGATAGAGTTTGGGTATATCGGCACAATTTTTCCAAAAGTTAAGGTTAAATTGGCACATACAATAATAAGTTAGAGTTAGTTTGACACTTTCTGAGATTGCAAGATTATACTGGCACTTTCATCCTAAAGTCGGGGTTATAAATGTAAATAACCCAAATAGTAATGGATAATGGTTATCCATAGAGTGACTCGACTTGTTTGATGATCATGTATGTGATATTTTTGTATTCATCATTACAAGTAGTTTCTCAAAAGTAACTTATTGTTTGATATTATTATACGTAATTAAACATATTAAAACATATTAATGGTCAAACATATTTGTTGAACACCGTGAACAATATTCTATGTAATTTAAGGTGGGACGGAGGGAGTATATAAGAAGGTCTCCTGTTAGACCGACTAAAGTCATAGAAAACATTATTTTTATAATTTTAATGTTGAATTATATTATATATGTTAAGATTTATTTTAAAAGACTTTATAATTTTAGGTACATCATCGCAATAAATAAAAAAATAAAAATCAAATCACCATATTAATCAAACTAATTATCAAATGACCTCGTCTAACTGTTATGCTGCTAATTATAAAATGATTTTGTCTAATGGTTAGCCAATCTAAAATAAAATTGGGTACTTACATGTGTGACCTATTATTATCAAACTTTCATCATGTTAAACAGCTAATTCTCAGCCAATGGCCGTGTTTTGCACTGCACATTGTAGTCGACACATTGTGGTGATTATATATCGCCACCACATCTTTGTGGACCAAGTTATCCATACTTTTGTAGCCATCCTAAGTCCAGACCCTGACCCTCAAGCTCAAAGCAGGAGCAATACCAATTATTTAGGCTCTTTCTTTTCCTCTACTTTGTCAAAAAAAAAACTAAATCAACGCACAAGTCAGTGACACCGCATTCTTTTCTACCTCTCTCAGAAAAAAAGAAGGAAAATCTAAAAACAAGATGGTGACAGAGTAATGACACGCCTGATACCAATAATATAATTCTGCCCAACTAATCGAGTAATAAAAAGGAAAAAAAACAATGCAATAGTTACCTTGTTTGCTATACATTCACAGCCATCCCACTGAAACCCTGGTAGAATCATGTCAAATCTAGTAACAGCATTAACAGCCACTTTTAAGAGACAAATCATAAAAGTATCAATTACATCTGAGATGAGAAAACACTGTTCAAACAAAGCATTTCTCTATCTATTAGGTATCACTTTATACTTAGGCTGCAAATGATTTGCCACAACCACAGCTCTGTGTAGCATTTGGATTTTTGAAAGAGAAGCCCCCGCCTATGAGTGCATCACTGTAGTCCAGCTGCATTCCGAAGATGAATAGAAGGCTTTTGGGATCACAAACTGCATATGAAGATTACAGAAGTGGATGGTTAACTACACTGTGTCAGCCAGGAAAACATGAAGAAAAAACGACTTCAGAAGATAGTTTCAGACAGTAGCCCGTCCAACTTTGTATTTGTACCATAGGATTTAGCCCAATCTTTATGGAACCCTTGGTGTTTCAGGATTCTCATAGCCTCATCTTTCCTTTGGCTTTTAAGCAAGTTATTAGGAGTGTAAGTTTGATTCTAAATGGATATGTCAAAAAGTGAATCATTGTTAAGCAATTCAACAAGTTTAACTCTAATTCCATTGCTTCCAGATACAGCACAATATCATCTATACACCGGAAACAAGCAAAAGATACTGAACTTTCCAGAGAACTTTCCAGACCAATATAGTGCATTATGGCTGCTACCCTATATCTTTAGCAGTTTTTCTAAGCCAATATATGATCCAGCAATAATGTAACCACAATAAGTCGAATGATAGAGATACTGAACTACTTCATCTTAAACAAGTCTGTGCAATTAGCCTCAACTACTGGAGCTGTTCAGAGCAACTTCTAGGACTGCTGAAGCATGTGAAAGTAAAGAGACAAGTATCAACAAGAAAATCAAATTATTCAGCATTAATATCATAGCCTATATTCAAGCCGAGAAAAGAAAATCCTCAAATATTGCTTCAGCTGTCGACCAAGTAAAGTGAACATTGGCTCAGCTGCCCTACAGTTCATAATTTGATGGAGCTAGAATGCAAGTTATTGAAAAGACAGCACTAAACCTTAGAATGACACTTTCTACAGTTGAGGAAAATAATATTAGTTACTCACACTCTTCTATTTTCTCATGTACCCGTGTGGGACTCATGTCGTGACGGACACGACGTGACGCTTGGATGCATCACTTTAAACTAAAAACATGACATTTTTTTACCACATGGCCAAGTACGACACACGAATCCGAGTAGACACTTCATCCGATTCTGATGCAGCACCAACGGAGAGTAGGTTTAGAACGGATCTTAGGGTTATAACTTGGCTTTAGGGTAGAATAAGTATGAGTTTATGGCTGTAGTGTAGAGGAAAAATCTGCAGAAAATTGAGAAACTAAGGATAAATTTAGCAATCACTCCTAAACCCTCGGCATCACACCTCGGGGTCTTCTAGACGTCACACCTAAAAGTTAATCTGCGTCACACAACTCATCATCACGATGTAAATCGCAAGAAAATTTATTAATCTCAATCTTATGCCCTATTCCTCCCTGAGGATACATTATTTATAGATAGAAAAATAAATCCTAATAACAAACGGATTCCCTTTTAGATTTCCTAAACCAGAATGAAAACAGATTCCTAATGCTAAAAGGAAATAATAAAAACTGCTGCTGAAAAAATGAGGAAATATATTTTAAAAACCTTCTAGAACATCTATGGAAGTTCCCAAGTAGCTTCATTCTCATCTAATGCATGCCATATTAATGCCTGAGCATTAGAATTTCCTTTTCCCCTTCTTTTATAAACCTTAGTAACTTTACTCCAACGATCCCCATCACATTTCCATTGTTCTCTGTTGTCATTATTTATCATCTTCTATGTTGACATGGTTTGCCTCTCTTCTACAAATTGCTCTTAAAATCTTCATTTGTGTATACATTTTCAACAACATGCCCTTCTAGTTTATTAGACCTCGTGTTTTTCGAATTAATATTAATGCTACCAACTACAGGTGAAAGTGCCGGTGAGATTGCTGCAAGATTGAACCGAGATATGCTTCCTACATTGTTAAATGGCGCTATGTTCTGGCCGATATGCGATTTTTTCACGTACAAAATAATCCCTGTTCATTTACAGGTCTTGCTCCCAACTCTATATCTGATCTCCCTTATAGGAAATACTAGTGTTTCATTTTCTCCAAGTACTTGTTTCAGTTTAGTAAGAATGTGGAATTGATGCGTGTGGTTTTACGCTTTGCAGCCACTGATGAACAGTTCCTTTGCATACATATGGACCATATATTTGACATACATGGCTAGCTTGCAAAAAGCAGTCGATTAGTTCTAGAGCATTCTGGTTCATGTCTTCATGTCGACTTGAGAAAGCTAACAAACGCTTTATAGAGGATCGGCCCTCATTTATGGTAGAACGGGGCTTTAGATGCAGGTAACTATGCATCAGGGATGACTGAGTATGAAATCTGATATTTTCATCTATCAGCTGGTTTCAGTAGCGTTTCTTTATACTTCTAGTTCATTACAGACTAGTTTCTCAAGTCAAGAAGATGATTTTGTATTTCTCCTCATCAATGTAGTTTTGAGTTTAACATTGGCTGTGGAAATTGTGCTCTAATTGAATCTTGAAAACATTTTTGGAAGAAACAGATTAAACTGAGGAAAACAAAACAAAACCAACCAATACAATAATACTAATACTGATTTCAGTCAATAAATGAAATACTATTGTTAAAGTTTATACAATACTTGTTTTAGAACACAGTCTATCGGTTAAATGAGATCATGTTACAACTCAGTCTATGGAAAGTTTCTGGTTAAACCGATAAACGGTTAGACAAATCATGTAAAGGTTCGTTTTAATAACTTTTTGGGTTAAATTGTAATTATTTTTTAGAGAAAAGTGCGTTTTAACCTTATGTTTTGGTCGAAAGTGCAAAAATGACCTTCTAAAATTTGAAAGTGCAAAAATAACCCTGTTATTCGTTGGCCAAATTGTCAACAACCAATTTGGCCGGAAATTAGTGAAATAACCATAATACTCTCGAGTTAAAAATTTCAAAAAATAAAACAACATGAAAAAACAAGAATAGCCCTCCCTCATTTCTGATTCACTCAGCCTCACCTCTCTCACCTCTCACCCTCCAACCATCCGCCTAACAACCATCACCGGTGACATTATTTCACCGTCGCTTAACCAGCAACAACGATGACAGCACCCCAACCTCCTCTTCACCGGCGCCGATACGCTTCGTCTGCAATTTGAGTGGATTCGAGCGGAGGTGAGCGGAGTTAGGGTTTTTGGGTGGCAGGAGGGATTTGAGCAGAGCAGATTTCTGCGACGCTAACGAAGGGGGAATTTGAGAGGAGTTAGGGTTTCTGGGTGAAGGGGAGTGGTTCCGGGAGGCGGGGCCTCCGGCGAAGTGGACAGTAGTAGTGGCGATGATTTTTTTAGGGGATTTGAGCGACGCCGACGAAGGGAGGGATTTGAGCATAACTAGGGTTTCTAGGTGGTGGGCCATGGTTTCAGGAGGCGGGGCGTGCGGCAGAGCGGATTGAAGAGATGGAGGCGAGCGAATTGAGGTAGAGGCTAGGGGTTCTGGGTTGGGGAGAGGTGGTGGCTGGGTGGCGGGCAGTGGTTTCGGGAGGCGGGGTCAGCGACGGAGCGGATTGAGGTAGAGGCTAGGGTTTCTGGGCTGGGGAGAGGTTGTGGCTGGAGAGAGGTGGTTTCTGGGTTGCAGTGGTTCCGGGCGGCAGGTGGTGGTGGACGGAGGTCCGGCAGCGGAGGCACGGAGGCGGAGGTACGACGACAACGCCAGTGGCAGGTGGTGGCCATGGTGTGTTTGGAGAAGAAGAAGTAGTAGTAGTCTAGGTGGTAGAATTGTCATTGCAATAGTTTTGAGTCTAAGGGCATTTATGTCTTTTAATTTTTAGTCAACGCCGGATTTACATCGGTCAAACTGGGAAATCGGCAAAATGGGTAAAATTGCACATTTTGACTAAAAGATAAGTTACTTCTGCACTTTCAGATTTTACAAGGTCATTCATGTACTTTCTCAATTTTATATGGTTATTTTTTCACTTTTCCCTTATTTTTTACATTGTGATATATTTTTTTTAAAATTTCAAAGTTATTGAAACCTAGTTGAAATAAATAAAAATAAATATTAAATCACCAATTAGTTACATCAATGGTAAAATAAACTCGTCTAACGATAAGTCAGTTTAAAACAAGAATTTGCGTTGTTTCTATTCATTGAAATGAGTTTCTCATAATGTTGACAATCTTATAAAATGTATCTCAAACTATAAATATAACTCTCTCCGGAAACTTTTAACCGAAATTTTGTAAAAATACATTTTTGCCCTTTTGGAAAAAATAAAAAATACTAAAAAATTGAAAATGACTTTGTTACCCTTAGAGTCATTAATACCCTAATATTGTCGCGCGGGCGGTCGTCTTACCATCGCCGGACCACCGTCGGACCACCACCGGATCACCGTCGGACCACCGTTGGGCCACTGCTGCACCGTTGCCGTAACAGGTAGGGTTATATCAGCACATTATGAAAACTGATAGGGTTATATCATCACATTCACAAAAGCTTATAGGGTTATATCAGCACATTCACAAAAACTATAGGGTTATATCAGCACATGCTTAGAATATATGGGCTTTGATGATATTTTGTTTATTTTGTTGTGTTTAGTCTGCATTGATGGATGGATGACCTTTGGTGTTGTGTGTGGTTGTTATTTTGTCGTGTTTCGACCTAGGGTTTTTTAATGTTGATGAGTTTTGAAATGAGAATACAATATGTGATAATGGTGTTTAATATGAATAATGGTGTTATGATGTCAAATTTTACGGTGCATAAGATGTTGTTATAATGTTATAATGGCGTATATGATAATGTGGTCGCCCGTTAAGGTCAATCGAGTACCACCCACTTAACTTTTATAATATGTACTAATATAACCTTACACCTTTTTTATGAATTTGCTAATATAACCCTATTAATTTCATAATGTGCTGTTATAATCGTACATGTTATTGCGGTGGTGCAACAATGGTTCGACGGTGGTCAGCGACTGTCTGACGGCGATCCCATGGCGGTCGGGCGAACTATAAGGGTAAAATTGTCAACTCAAATTTAGATTTTAATACTAAGGATATTTTGGATATTTTACATATAGTCAACACCTGAAAATGGAAGTCAATGCCGGGAATGAGATCTGAGGGTTATATTGGCACTTACATTAACTAGTTAGAGTTATTTTTGCACTAAAAATTATCTGAAAATTATATTGATATTTAGTACAATAGGTATGGTTATATGCATATATATCCCGTAAATTTATCAAAGAGATTGCATAGTCCTTTCCAATCAGAACCTTGATGTGGTTTATTTTATTGGGATATTTATTTAAAAATTGAAAAAATGGTTGCGTTATTTTAATTATGAGTGGGTCTCTTAACAAATTGGTCTGTCCATAATTTTATTGACCTGTCACTTATTTTTTTACTTTATACACTGCATTTGTTCAATTGTATAGTAGTAAATTTAAACATTTTGAAAATAATTTTTTATATTATATATTTTTATATTTTCACATTCAAATACATATTATTACTTATTTTAAATTATAAAATCGAATATTTAAATTTTATAAAATTTTTACAGCATTTAAAGTAAAAATTACTGTAACATGTCCATAATCTTATAGAAAGATAGGAGACTTTCTCTTTAATTAATATCATATTGTGCTCATTCACTTATATTTTTCTACATATTTTTGAAATTTCTAATTGGTACATCTGACTTATTTTAATATATTATTCTTATTTATTATTGATTATACTTAATTTTATTTCAATTCAATTTAACATGAATTCAATTCGAGAAAATTGACGCTTTGCTATAACTAGTCAAAGTGATATAGTATTAGAATGGTTAAATTTTATTTTTACACTCAGCAAATACGTACACAACCCTCAATTAAAAAAAAGAAACGTACACAACCCTGATTGATTAGTATTAAAATAAAATCTCAAATTATCAATTGCTGGAGCCATGAAAAACACGATTCTCATATGTTAAAATATGGTAACGAATAATATCAAATGTTTAAAAATAATGAACATAATAAGGGTTGAGGGTCATGGCAGATTGCATAATCTCTACACTAGTTTTATTTCACCAAACTTTAAATTTCACTAAAATTATATAAAAAATAAAGTGAATTTTATAGCATTTATCTTTTATTTATATTTCACTTTTATATATTTTTATTCCATTATCAACTTTTATAAATTTCTATTCATTGTACGTTAAATAGTGGGATTTGAACTATTCAAAGATCTGGTGCATTAGAACCCTGAACCATCTTAAGATGTCACAAATTTAATCACACTTATAAATTGAACTGCATCTTAAAATGTCATAAAAAATATAACGATATTTCAACGCGTCACAAAGTTGTAGTAACACGCCTAATAGAGACACTTTATATTGCGTCACTAATAATTTTAACAATGTTTTTATCTGTAACGGATGATCTAAAAATGCGTCACAACTGATTTTTGTTTAGTGCCCGTGAAGAATTTGCTCAAACTAATCGTGGTAGTAATCCAGTGGCCAATTAATTATGTAGTAATCCTGAACTAGTAATTTGTTCGATCGATTTGTATGGTTATTATAAGGTTAAAATAATTTGTAATAGCATTTCGGTTTGGCAAAGTTTTGGGGAAACGGTTTTTACATAAACTTATGGGAAAATGGAGTTTAATTATAATAATAAACGGTAAAAGATATTTGTTGCAATATTAAAGTTTTATTATTCAACGTGTAGTAGTTATAAATTTTATAATCCGGTTCATACAACTCGAAAATTTTATCTTAATTTAGTCTAATTTACACTTTAAACCTTGGTCTTTCAATGACTCATGGAAAGACCGTGTTTCAAGAGACGGACTCTTTAGGTTTTCTCATACCTTTTATAAAACATTTATGCTTAATTAGTTGCGTGGAAAAAAAGTCAATCTTAGTTAAAATTAAGTTGTATGGATTATTAAATAAAATAAAATAAAGTTGTATGGATAAAAAAATAAATTACTATAGGTGAATCTACTACCATAAATGATGTTTAAAGTAATTAAATGATTAACTTTCAAAAAAAAAGTAATTAAATGATTAAAATAACTTTTATTATTAAAGATCATGCGAAATGATTTTACAATCTAGATTGATAATCCCATCAGACTAATCAGCTATAGTAATTAACGAGTCCCGGTAATAATTGGATTTCAGACTCCTTTCTACCTCAAACTACCTCTTAATTACAACATCATCCCAGATTAACCGATACCTTAATTATCGGAGAAACTCGATACGATCACGGGAGTCTCCCTCCGCCGCGGGGAGAGTTTCTTGGAATCCGATTCCGTTTTCCAGGTACATTATACATAATTTTAATTTTTTATGGGTGGTAAATTAATTACGTTTCTTTTTTGTTTTTTTCGTAGATATGATTCCAGCGGACGATTTCCAGGGGAGGTTGTTGTGGGACAAAGTGAAAGGGGCTTGGGCTAAGGTCGCGCAGTCACTCCGCATCAGGAAAAACGGTGAGATTTTTAATTTATTTGTTTATTACTGTTGTTTCATTATGATCAAGAAAGCTGCCATGTTGATTTGTTGGAGATTCATCATAAAGTTTTGGTTTTGTTATCATTACATAGATATTGAAATTTACTTTCCAAGTTTGGCTTGAAAAGAAAATAAGAGTGCAGTTTTAGCAGAAGTTATCATTGTACAGCTATTGAGATTCATGTTCTAAGTTTCACTCGTGAAAAAAACGGAGTTCAGTTTGATGAGGCAGTAGCAGGAGTTATCATCATACTTTTGCTTGCTCATATATTTAAGATTGTTCATATGTTCCCTTCAACTTATCTGCAACTGTAATAAATGCTAGTTTAGCAGCATGCATGCATGGATTCCAGATGGATTTTACTTGATTACATTGCTGGCGCGTGTGTTTTGCAACGATCTTACGTGCTCTTTGATCTCTTCCTGACAACAGAAGGAATCGTGAAGCTGAAGCGCGACGTGAGGACTTGTGAGTATGAGGATGTTCGGATACTGTGGGAGATGTTGAGGAAAAACGACATGCACATTGACACTTACGCAATGCCAAAGAGAGGGAAAAAGAAGCGTCTCAACGTAGTTTTTGGTTGGCCAAACTGCGCTCCAGTGCTTTGTTCCCGCCGAGGTGCAGTGTAGAAAAACTAGTTTGATGATTTCCTATTGTGTTCATATGTTCTTCTTCAAGAAAGATCCAAATCTCAGAGTATGCTTGGGAGTGGAGTTGTTCACCAGTTTGTTACTCCTCTCTTCATGCTTTTGTTCATGGTGATCATATAAAATTACTAAAAATTTTGGGTCAGTGTTTTGACACCCAGTTGCCTAGAGTTACTGTATCAGTTATCTGCATGTTCAATTCTGCTGTTATAATCCGATAGGATTAAAATGCAAAGAACAAAGATTCAAACACTTGTATTGGATTTTCTGTATCAATTCAAGAATAAAACCAAACTGAGAGTTAGATGAGAAAGCATGAGAATGAGGTGAGAAAGAATTACAATTTCAGAAGCCAAACAAATCACAATGCCTCCAACTACCTCTAACCTCTCCAATATAACTACTCCAACAGAAACTTTAGCTCACTCAAGGAATAGACGAAGAAGATAACTAACCGGTTCAGTTAGTACAAAGGGTAAAGTAATATTTTGGTTAATGTGCAAAAGAGCCCCTGGATTATAACATTCTCCGTCCCTTAATTTGAGCTTGTCCTCAAGCTTTAAATCTGGGAAATTGGTTTTTGATGAATTCAGAACTTTCCCAGGAAGATTCCTCTACTGGTAATCCATGCCACTCAATTAACCATTGAATCTCCTGATGGGTTTCCTTGTCAACAATCCTCCTTTGTAACACCTGCTTTGGAGATAAAACTTCTAAGTTTTCTTCTTCTTCATCCAATGGTACTTCAGTTCTATCAGGAAGTATAGGACCAATGTGTTTCTTTAACAACAAAACATGGAAAACAGGATGTACCCTGCTATGAAGTGGCAATTTCAGTTTGTAAGCTACTGCTCCCACTTTACTTTCAATCTCAAAAGGCCCGAAATACCTTGCAGCTAGCTTGGCACTCTCCCTATACTGTACTGATTGTTGCCTGTATTTATGAAGTTTCAAATACACCCAATCACACACATTAAAAGATCTCTCAAATCGTTGTGTATCACATGAAACCTTCATCCTCTCCACAACCTTATGAAGTTGATCCCCCAGCAAATGATCCACCTTAGACCTTTGATGTAACAATTCGTGAGCAGCAGGAATAAAAGAGCCTGATAAAATTCCTAATGGTAGTTGCAGTGGTTTAACACCATATAAGGCTTCATATGGAGTTATATTTATGCTGGTTTGATGAGTAGTACTGTACCACCACTCAGAACTACTAAGCCAATCCTGCCAAGTTGAAGGTTTTAAGCTGCAAAAACACTCGAGATATGACTGAAGGACCTGATTAACTCTCTCTGTCTGGCCATTTGTTTCTGGGTGATAGACTGTACTCAGCTGCAACTTGACTCCCATTATCTTGAAATTTTTAGACCAAAAATAACTTGTAAAAAGTCTATCCCTGTTCGAAACAATTGACTCAGGAATACCATGTAGTCTACTGACATTATCAAAGAATAGCTTGGCCACTTGTGGAGCAGAAAATGGATGTGAAAGTGCTATAAAATGATTGTATTTTGTTAACCTATCCACAACCACAAGTATAGTATAAAAACCATGTGAATCAGGTAAACTGTCAATAAAATCCATGGAGATTTGTCTCCAAGCATGATTAGGCACTAGTAGGGGCTGCAATAAACCTGGGGTTTTGTAATGTTCTACTTTATGTCTTTGACACACTTCACATTTTCTAATGTATTCTGTTATCTCTTGCTTTGGAAGAACGTTAATATTCTTCGAATTGTTGTAGTCTGCCCCGAATTACCACCAACTGGAGACGAATGTATTGCATCCAAAATCTGCTGCTTAATATCTCCACCAGTGCCAATATATATTTTTCTGCCTTTCTTGATGATTCCATTTAACATATGAATACTCAGTAGGCATTTCACTTTCTAATATGGTTGTAGCTATAATACCTTGAGCTATGTCATCCTCTTCATAACTAGACTCAACTTGAGCCATCCACAAAGGCAATACTTAAGTAGAGGTTATGGTCTGTAATGAAGACTTGAGATTTACTTGCACATAATCAACTTTTTTGGATACCACTTCTGTAGTATCACGCACTGAGTCTTCTTTAAAGTTCTCCCCCTCTTCAATATGTTTTTCAGAAATTCCACATATGAATTGTTTGTGTTGAGAAGGCAATAGCTCAGTACTATTGTTCAGTTATTGAAACATTGGTATGACATCCGATTGTATCTCATTCCTTGAACCATATATGCTAATATCCAACATCCGTTGTTCATTTTCGGGAATGTTTTGCAATTCAGTACCATCATCATCCCAAACCACCATATCATTTTTCTCTTTGTTTCCAGTTCCCAAAGACTCAGGATGTAATCTTGATAATGCATCTGGTACACCATTTTCAATTCTTTTCTTATATTGAATCTCAAAATCCATACCCAACAACTTAGTAATCCATTTATGCTGAATAGCATTGGTGATTTTCTGATCAAAAAGACATTTGAGACTTTGATGATCTGTTTTAATCACAAAATGGCTTCCCATCAAGTAATGCCTCAATTTATCCATATCTAGAATTAATGCTAAAAGTTAGTTTTCATATGTTGATAGACTTCTATTTCTCTCACAAAAGGATTTTCTAAGAAAAGCTAATGGTCTTCCTTCTTGTAATAATACAGCTCCCATTCTGATTCCACTTGCATCAGTTTCAATGGTGAAGGATTTATCAAACTCTGGCATCTTAAGCACAGGTGCACTGGTCACAACTTCTTTTAATTTCTGAAATGCTTTTGTAGCTTGTTCGTTCCACTGGAACTTGTCATTCCTCAATAAATCATGCAATGGTCGACATATAAACCCATAGTTTGCTATGAACCGTCTGTAATACCCAGCCAAACCTAAAAAACTCCTCAATTCCTTCACCGGCCTAGGATTTAGACAATTCAGTATGTTGCTCACTTTATCTTTCTCCATTTCTACTCCATCAGCAGATATTTGATGACCCAGATACTCAACTTTAGATTTAGCAAAAACACATTTACTTAACTTTCCATAGAGAGTGTGCTCCTTCATAATTGCAACACTTCCTTTATATGCCTCAAATGTTCCTCAAAACTGGTGCAGTAAATCAGTATATCATCGAAAAATACCAAAACCAACTTTCTTAAAAACCTTTGAAACACCTGATTCATCAATGATTGAAATGTAGCAGGCGCATTAGTCAAGCCAAAAACCATCACTAAAAATTCATAGTGGACATGATGGGTTTGGAATGCTGTTTTATGTACATCTGAGGGCTTAACTCTGATATGATAATATCCTGACCTGAGATCTAATTTGGTGAAAAACTTTGCACCATGTAACTCATCAAGCAACTCATCTATGACTAGAATGGGAAATTTATCCTTTATTGTACTACCATTTAATCTTATATTATCTATACACAACCTCCAACTATTGTCTTTCTTCTTGACCAATAGAACTGGAGAAGCAAAGGGGTTGGTGTTTCTCTGTATAAATCCTTGTTGGAGCATTTATTGTAATTGCTTCTTTATTTCATTTTTGTGAGAATTTGCATATCTGTAAGGTTTAAATTTGAATGGATCAGTGTTGGCTTTCAAATTGGTACTATGGTCAACGGTCCTATAAGGAGGTAAAGAAGAGGGTATAGAAAAAACCTCAGCAAAATCAAGTAACACTTGTTTAAGCTTCTCAGGTACTGTAAAATTGGACAATTTATGAAGCTCTTTCCTCTGATCCGCAGCTAATTTCTCCTAACCCATTGCTTCTTTCCCAGTCCTTTCATTAGATGCTTCAGCTGATCTTGAGGTCCATAACTTCTTTTTCTTATTTTCCATCTCTTCAAAGCCATGCCATATCTGATCCCCATAAAAATCATTTCTGTCACCTCTCTGATATCCCTTATGAGTGGTCAAGTATTTTTTAGTCCTGTTACTGTCCTGATTTTCTTCCTTCTTGTTGTTAATTTTCTCAACCTTACTTCTCCTCAACTTCTCATATTCACTTACCTCCAGAGCAATCTATCTATCATATTCCACATTTTCATACCAATCTCGAATAATTTTTCCACAATCCTGCATTTTTTCCAATCATCATATTTCTCAGTTCCATGCTGGTTTGGTTCATCCCGATATCCCCTTAACAGCCACCGTAGACCATCACTACTAATCTGCACATTTTGTGTACTCAGATTAAATGTCACTGGACTAAAGTGCTTCATCCAATCCACACCTAAAACCACATCAGTTCCTCCTAGCTTTAATACTCTTATGTAAAAAGTGAAATGGTGTTGTTGCACTCTTCAATTTATTTCAGGACATATAGTAGATCCAGTTATCTTACTTCCATCAGCAATGGTCACCCTGAATGGTCTAGTAATAACTTCCCTCAACCCAAGATTTTGAACCACTCTTGGATCAATGAAAGTATCAGTGCTTCCTGTATCTAACAGCATAAGGACCTGATGTCCTTTAATAAATCCCAACAGAGAGATAGTGTTAGCCCTATCAGACCTAGTAACAGCATTTAAAACCACTTATTCTTCACTTTCCAATCCCTTCAGTTCCTTAGCATTTTCCTCAATCACCAAGATGTCATCAAAATCATCATTAGATGTAGAAATATGGTGTACCTGCCTAAATTTACAAACATGACCAGCAACATACTTTTCCCCACACTTATAACACAGATGATTATCTCTTTTGTATTGTTGTTCCTGAGGTGATATATTATTAAATGTTCTTCTTGTAGTATTATTGCTGCTACTGAAACTTGGAATACTATAACTTGATTTAGTCACACTTTTTCCCCCAACATAGGTTGATTAGCTCTTGTTTCTTAGTGGCTACATCCAAATTCATTTCCTGTAAAAATGCAATTTCCATAGTCTGTTGTTAGCTAATTGGTTTCAACATCTTTACCATAGGCTTAATCTCATCTTTAAGTCCACTTATAAAGCTGGAAATGAAGTAATTCTCATTCAAATTAGGATTTGTCATCAGAATTATGGATATTAACTCTTTAAATGCTTCTTGATGTTGTTTCACATTGCCTCTTTGATTAAGTTAAACTCCGCAATAGCATCTCTATCCCCACAGCCATTAAACCTCTTTTAAAGAGCTTCGCTGAATTCTAACCAGGATAGATTGCCTTTTATGAATTTTCCCCTTGAAACCATATATCAGCTTTTCCTTCTAAGTAAATCTCCACCATCTCAACCTTCAATCCCTCATGAACATTATAATAGCTAAAGAACTTATTGCATTTTCTCAACCATTCTACAGCATTATAACCAGAGAATCCACATAAAGCTATTCTAGCTTGAGTTTCATACACATTTTTCCAACCAACAAATTGCATATTATCATGAGGCATTACTTTCGGATACAACAAGATAGGAGAACTGCTCTTATACGGATTATGCTCAGATCTAATTTCATTGTGATCAGAAAGATGTTCAGAAGTTGGTTTCATACCTGGATCCGCACCTCGATTCAAAAATTGGCAGTTAGAACTCTTCACCAGTCCTTTTCATTTATCGAACATAGGTTGCCCCAAAGATTGTATTAACGCCATGAGCTACTCATATTTTCTGTTCGAATCCTCCTGGTGTTTAGTCAGCTCTGCTTTGAGTTCATTACGCAGCTCCACCTGACTTCTGAGATTCGAATCTAATGAATTACTGACTCTTGCACTCAATGCTTCGATATGTACCTGCAATTCTCTGGACTGTATTTGAAAATCTTGAACAGCTTCCTTCAATCTATTGTCAATTTCCTTCATTTGATTGTCAACCGTTCTGTTTCTGGTTCCTTCCTCCATGGAACTCCGAGGAATCACAAGCTCTGATACCAAATGTTATAATTCGATAGGATTAAAATGCAAAGAACAAAGATTCATACACTTGTATTGGATTTTTTTTGTATCAATTCAAGAATAAAACCAAACTGAGAGTTAGATGAGAAAGTATGAGAATGAGATGAGAAAGAATTACAGCTTTAGAAGCAAAACAAATCAGGATGCCTCCAACTCCTCTAACCTCCCTAATATAACTACTCCAACAAAAATTTCAGCTCACTCAAGGAATAAACGAAGAAGATAACTAACTGGTTCAGTTGGTACAAAGGGTAAAGTAATATTTTGGTTAATTTGCAAAAGAGCCCCTGGATTATAATATTTGCCAAGGGTATATGTATGTATGGTCAATGATAAATCTTCTTACTAATA
>JAULKM010109524.1:0-40624 GCA_032355605.1 Rubia tinctorum
TGCTCATTTTCTCCAAAACCAAGTGGTTCCTACAAAACAACCATGCACACCAAGTATAATATTGCTCCAAAACAATTTAAATAAAGCAAGTAAACACAAAATGCTATTTTGAACATAACTCTGCATCGAAAGAGTCGTGGAGGTTATTGATTGAAGGCACTTGAGATGGTGAGAGAACAATTAGAACAAGATGTTCTGGTAGCAATTCAAAGAGGAATGTTCGAGGAAGAGGCTAAAGTTTTAATTGTTCTAATTGATGTCAAAAAAATAGATCGGTGTGATCTATTTGTCAATGCATGGAAAAATAAGGAAGGAGGGTTTAACAAAGTTGAGGACATTGAACTTGTGGAAAAAGTGGTACATGTTTTATTACCTTTTATTATTTGCTTGCACATATTTTTCCACTCAAGCTTGGGTATTAATGATCTTCGTCACTTCCAGTGTGCTAGGATAAATTATAGCAAGATCAAATGGAAGGTCTATATATTCATTCCTACCAGTAAGCACGACATCTTATGCAAGGTAACTGGAAAACAAATCACTCGGGACGCGCTAGAGGGGTTGGTGCATTCATGACACAAAAGGAGGCTTTTGGAATTGTCCGTTCATGTGAGAGGGCTAGGCCATCAAGAATCTACTTGTAGCAAAAGGAAGTGATTTTAGGGACAAATAATTACATCAATAGGGCATTTTAATCTGAAAGTTAGTGAACCACACCGGTCTGTCATACCTAAAAATCCTGACGATCTTAATAGCGACTAGGATCCCCCGTCAAGAGGTTCTCACCACTCTCCTAGCGACATTGAAGTGAACAAAAAAGGATTACAACTGGGACCCACAATTGATACATTTCTGGACAAGACAATCCTATCATCGCCAAAAAAAGGTATGAACACTTATAAAAAATAAATAACATTTTAAAAGACCGATGTGAACAAAATATTTTTTATTTGGTGCAAGGTTCTCAAGTGTGTGAACTTTACGTAGAGTTTGGTGAGAATAGTACACCGCTACATGTAGCCAATGGTATTTTTTTATGAGTCGATGAGACATCATCACTCCAAACCAATCCAGGAAGGAATTACAAGGGTATCCATGGAGAAACCATTCGTGCACAATGCAATGTTGCCTATTCCCAACAGAGATTACAAGAAGGTAGGCCCGACCCAAGGATTATTTCTTCTTTGGCCTCGAGATCTTATTTATGTTGATCCAAAGAAGGACAATCATTTGAAGTTAAACCCGCCGACAACCACAAAAACTATTATGCCTGAGGGAAAAAACACCAACCCTCAAACGACAAAAGCAAGAGGGGAGAGGGGCTTATCGTCTTTTGTCTGAGTATTGTCCGATTGGATCTCGACAAACCAACATTACTAAACATACACTTTTCCAGAAATGAGTGTGTTTTTGGAAGAAGCCGAGACATCATTGCATTATGGAGTGACTTTGAAGATTTATGTAAGTGTTAACAAGTCAACCAAACAATTATATCCCTCTTTCTATTGTAAGTGCGAGTTTTATTTTTTATATTTCTCATTTTACGATTGAATATCCATAGATATTCATACCTAAAATTCTAAATTGTATGTAAGGTAATGTATTACTTCGATAACCAAAGAAATAAGGGGTTGGTAGGCTATTTTTGTCAATTGATGACTCAAGGGATTGGGTGTTCAAAGCAAGAGTGGATAGAATACATACGCAAATGCATATTCTAGAAGGATAAAAAAATTCTACATTGCACCATACATTGAGAAGTAATGATTTTATATATTCATACTCTTATGCATAAACATGCATGCTTACATATTCATGCATACTATTATAAAAGTTGGATGTATGGATCATTGGAGATTGATTTTCATTGTTCCGGAAGACAAGCGTGTGTATTGGATGGATCCATAGAACTTTCAACCCTACCAAGCATTTGTAGATTATTTTCATGCACATAATTAGTACAAGAAACAAGCAAAAACATGGGAGTGTGGGTACCACGTGATGTAATACACGATGGAGTGCGTTAAAGACGTCCAGTTGAATTACCTAGAAATTGATTGAGTATGAAGTGCATAAAATTCATTTTTTGCTTATTTAATTATAAACTACTAACCTTTTTCAAAAAAATAAAAAAAATTATAAACTACTGACCTACTCAAACTAATAAATTATATTTTAATGTGCATAGATTTTTCTAAAGGAATACAAGCTGTACTCACAAGATGATATCAATGTGGCAAGAAATTGTGTGGCAAGAAATTGTGTGGCAAGACATCTAATAAATGTCTGATCCGCAACTCTTGGAAGACCTGATGCGGTATTATGAAATATATATGAACAATAGTTACACGTATTTTGCAGAATAGAATTTTATTGTTTTCTATTCCTATCTATAGATAATAGATTCATTAGAATTGTCTATAGATTCTTGTTGAAGCTACTATCATGTTGTGTAGTGTTAGATAGTTATAAACTATAGATGTTATGTGCGGAATAGAATCTACGTGAATTTTATTCCTATGTATAGATAATTGCTAATATAGCGATGTCTATACATTTTCGTAAACCAAGACAATGTATTCAAAATTGTTAGAAACATAATGGTGATTTGAGGCTATTTTAAGCCGACTTTAGCAAAGATTTAATTTTTTCTATTAGAGTAGAATATATTTCACTAATTCAAAAGTCCATCCCAGGTTCCTACTGTCATAAACTAAATAAACGATTTCAACTTTCCAAACTTGGAAATCGAAGAGCCAATGACATCTACAAAATATATACGAACTCGTAACTAAAACTATGTAAATAAGGAATTCTAGGCCGCAAACTAGGTTTTGAATTGAAATTGAACAAGATGTGGTAACCTCTGTACCACCTCCGACACCAGTTCAGGTACCGAAACTTGCAGTGGCTTCTGATATCGGAAGTGACAACCACAGCCAACGGAATCAATACTTTTCCGAACTAGGAAGCTATTTAAAGGCGGTTCCCCTGGCTGAATGAAGGCGGAAAATAACCACTTTCAATGGTATAGTTTAAAAGCGGTTCTTAGAACCGCCTTTGATTGCAGAGGATCAAAGGCACTTCTAAAGAAGGCACCTACACGGTGCCTTCTCTGATTCGATAGAAACGCCTTTAATCCCTCATTCCTTCTCTAGTGGGTTTAGGGTGTTGTTCCTCTGTCGCATGTTAGTTCACGAATTATACCATCTTCTGTTTCAAATTCATAACTACTTCCATCAGTGCCATATTACTTTGCAACAATTATTCTGAAATGACAAGCGAAACAGAAGTAGGACTGCAAAAATATATTCTATTCATTTCCCGATTTCGGAACATCCCACCGCCCCACACTATTCCTGCTTCAATCATGTTCCGGTATCGGAAATGTATGTTACCTCCTAAACCGTTCCAGAATCGAAAAATACTAAATGACCTCATAAGGTTTCCCGTTTTGGGAGCACAATTCTGATTTCATATTTATAGATCGAGGAACATGGTATGGAACTATTCCAATCTCGGAAAGGTTAAACGATGAATATTAAATAACAACCCACATTTGTTTAAAGCGTTAGCGATAACAATTTCCATGGCGTTTAAAAATTGCCGTCCAACAACGTGCATTATGCGCGGCGGTGCTAGGATGCTGGATAAAATAAGCCGTCTAAACTCAACTTTCACCGCCGCAAACGACCTTTCCTACACTAGTGATTTAAGCACCATTAATATCCATGTCCTGCACTAAAGTGAATTTTTAAAAAGCAATTTTATCGCTTAAAATTGTTGAAATTAAATTAATAACTAATTCGAAGGTTTTAGAATACAGGAAGAAAATAGAACATATAGCTTTTTCAAATAAGAGTTTTTGAGAAAATTTACTCCGCCTATCCCATTTCAAGATATAATTTAACTATTGAATTAGTTAAGATTTCTTAACTTTGATTTAAAATTTGAACTGGCAGGTAAGTATAAATACTATTGAGTGATACGTTGTCATATTCGTTATGACATGTATTTTTAAAATATCAACTTTAAAAAAAATTTAACTATCGTAATGAAAGATATTAATGATCAAATATTTTTCAAGTCAATTAATGAAAATCAAAGTATACATACTCCATCCGTCCCTATTTTAGTATCTTACTTTCTCTTCTGTCACTTTTCAATGATGGTTTTATAATTGTAATTTCTTAAATTATGTTTAAAAATAAATAATAAAAATTAAATATTCTAAAAATATGTGTTACGATGAACGTAACAGTATCTCATGTGATATTTTTCACATTTATAAATTTATATATTTTTACAATACAAACAATATCAAATTTATTGATGAATAGTGATGTAAGACACTAAAAGAGTGATCGAGCTAGTATTCAAATTGTACAGGGGGAGTATAAAAAATACGGACAATACAAATTCCTCCTTAATCTTCATTTCTCATTCTGCTTGGATTATCCTTGCATCCATCAGCTACTTGATAAATTTAACCCCTTTCAAAAATACTCTTTCTATCTCAGCGTATGAGTTTTATTTTTTTCTCAAATATTTATACATGTTGGGTTGATGTAGTAAGAAAAGTAAAAGATTAAAATGAACTGATCAAATTTTAACTATAAATTTTAGTTTAAAGAAATAAAAAATCTAATTGAAACAAATGAGAATAGAAAGTAAGACGTTAGGGATTAAACGTGTACCACACAACGGAAATATCCATATATAGAAATTAAACCGAGGGCGGCCGCATTTATTAGTGACGTGATCGGCTTCTTCTAACTTATCTTACCTTTATTTAAACATAATTTAATGAAACAAAGGAAAGCAAACAAGATTCGATTTGATTTTTTAACCACTCCGTTCGTCCCAATTCAGTACTCCCTCCGTTTCATTGGAAATGACACACTTTTTTTTGTGAATTTGGCACACTTTTTTTTTATGGCAAGATTCCTTCAATTTCATCCACTCATTCTACTTTTCCCTTTCTAAATTTAATTTCATCCACACATTTCATTCACTTAAATCCAAGCACCTAAGACTACCATGTCAATTCCAGTGAAACGGAGGGAGTACATAATATGTCTCATGTTAGAGTTATTGGGATATAATAGTATTTTTGGTAAAAATAAATGCAAATTATTGGGAAAGACCGTCTTTCCATAGGTTTATGGAAAGATGAGGTTTAATTAAAATAATAAAAGGTAAAATGTCTTAGTTGCAATATTAAAATTTTATTAGGCAACGTGTAGTAGGTATAAAGTTTATAACCCGATTCATACAACCTGAAAATTTGATCTTCATTTCCTCTAATTTGCACTTTAAACTTTAGTTTTTCCATGACTTATGGAAAGACCGTTTTCTAAGAGATGGACTCAAAAATAAATTGGTATATGATTAGATTTTTATAGTTTTGCTTATTAATTATTTAATCAAGCTATTGCATAAATACCTGTTGATATGATGATTGAATACAAGTCAGTTTTACACAAAAATGATTCACCTGACAGACGACCTATCCATAGGTTTATTGACATGTCAGAGTTCAATTTACAATTAACATAAAATTAGCTAAATTCGCTGGTTGACCCAATTAAAAACATTAGGTTATAACAATCAACCCATTCTTCTTCTTTTCAATCTCCATCTTCTTCCCCAAAATTAATACGTAGCCCTATTTTCTGCAAACTGATCCATCTTCCATTCTTCTCCTTCAATCTCCATTCTTCTTCTATCAATCTCCTTTCCAAATTTCAATCTCCATTCTCTGCAAATCTAACATCTTCCAGCCGACCAAATCCTTTTTCGATCGATTCATTTTTTCTCCGTTGAGCTGTTCAAACATCCGGTTAGTGTTCGGCAAAATTCTGCCCACGTCTAGAGAAGTATGGAGGGTGAGTTCCAGATTGATCAAAACAATCTGATTTCAATTTGATTAAAACTGAATTTCAATTGCATTGTAATTGTCCACATCCGATTGAGGTTATGTTATTCAATTGTGTAAGATGTGGATGACATTGTTGTTGAAATTTCAAAATGCATGAATTCTGCTGCTATGAACATGTAAAAAACATGTGGCAAATATTCGATAAACGAACTAAATGATGCTAAAAAATTCTGTATATACTATGCACTTGTTACCTTGCAGTACGTATCGTTTGTATTAAAACATGCACTTGTTCTAAAAGATCTGAATATGAATTATGAAAATTTTCCAAGAGATCATGTATAAGTTAAGTTAAAATTTCACAATTTAACAATTTTCATTAACTCTGCATTAATTACCTTAAAACATGTATTATTTAAATTAAACACGCATATGATTTAGAATTATCAATTCCTTTTACGAATAGCAAACTTTGTCATGAGGTGGTGCATAAGTTACCTTATGAATTATTTATATTTTCTTAAAACACGCATATGTTAGCCTACAACTATTACTATCTTATAGTATACACAACAGAGCTCACATAATTTTGTAGTTTTTAAAATTTTCATATGTACTGCATTTAATACTTTATAATATATATTGATTACATTGAAACATGTGTTTCTTTTCCAAAACATGAGCAAAATTCCCTAATTTAAATCAAAGAGATGTCACAGAAAGTTTTTCCAGCGTGAAAGCAACACATGTAAAGCATTACATACTTTGTATAAAAATTATGCAAATTTTGTCAATTTTAAACACGAGAGGAGCTTTCGGCATCTAAATAAAATGGAAGATAAAGTGCTCGTGATAGAAATCTTTCATTAGGGAATTTACAATTACAACAGTATTCCTATCTAGATTAACTAACAATCTCTAGTACAATGAATCAATTATTAATCTTCAAAAGGGGACCATCTTTGAATCTTCAAGTTCAGTGTCACCTTCATATGAATCATCCTCGTGTCAGAATGTCTTGTTGAGTCCAATATTCAATGTTTTCCGATTTCATAAAACTTAAAACCAAAAAAAGTTTAGATCCAACTCTTGCAAAAAGCCATACACATTGGATATTAACAGTTGCAACAGATAAGCAAAGAGGTACAATTTCTAATTCGAAACTAACAATAATCAAAAAATAAAAATAAAAGTAAAACACAATAAAACTAACAAGTACATACTGGATTCTAACAGGTGCAATATATAAGTAAACAGATGAAATTCCTAATTCAAAATGAACAATCAACAACATTTTTTTTTATAAAAAAAGGTCATACACAACACAACTAACAAGTACACACGAGATACTAATAGATGCAACATATAATTAAACATATGCAACTCATTATTCAAAACATACAATTAACAACAAATGAAAAAAGGTCATAGACAGTACAACTAACAAGTGCACATTGAACACTAATATGTGCAACATATAAGTAAACAGATGCATTTCAGAATTCAAAATGAACAATCAACAAAAGAAATTATAAAAAAAGGGCATTCACAGTACAACTAACAGGTACACGCTGAATAATAACAACTACAACATATAAGTAAACGAATGCATCTCATAATTCAACATGAACAATCAACAAGTTTTTTGTAATAACGAGATGATAATTCAAAATTATATCATAGAAAAGTGCACATAGAAATTCAAAACACTCTAAGTGATGTTTATCCAACACTCGACAAAACAAAGAACACACTAAATATGAATAATCGAACAAAAATTGTGTAATAATACTGTCAAAAATAAACCCTAAATATACGACATACCTTATCATGTGAACAATAAATAATCGATGAAGAAAAAAATAGCGATGTCGGAGAAGAATTGGAGAATTGAGTGACCGGAGAATCGCAGAGAAACGTGAAGAAGGGGTGAAGAAACGTGAAATCGTCGGAGAAGCGGAGAACAGGCGATGGAGAGACGGAGAAGAGGCAGAGAAATTGCCAGAGATAAGAGTGAATTCGCCAGAGAAAATGTGACTACTACTGCAGAAAGAGAAGAAGATGGGCTAGAAAGAGGAACCCTGCTTTTAATTACAAGTAAAAAGTTAATTTTCATTTTTTACAAAAAAAACCTATTTTGCAAAATGGTTTCTGGCATGTCCATAAGTTTATTGACAGACCGCCTTTCCTGAGACTTTCTCTTTACACAATCCCTATACAGTTTTACATGGTATCAGTCTAACCCCGATCTACATCAAACCCTACCTATAGCCTCCGACCGTCCCCTCTTATTTTTTAGCCGATCGGCCGCCACCTATACTATAGGTTTTGACGACATGTTTTCCTCTAATTCTGAACCTCTCCACTATTACATATGATTGAAGCCCCACTGTTAAGCTCCCTGCTCTCCATTTTTGTTTATATCGAAACACTTACTATTTATGTGTCAATCCATCAAGTCTACTCTTGTCGCCTATGATTTTGATTCTATTTTGGTTCCTGGTTCATCCCCATCTGAGTTATTGGAAGCTGCTTTGGATTCATCCAAGCTACCCACTCGACCAACTCCAAATTCGACTTTTGTTACGTGGAAGAAGAAGGACCGCTTGGTTTTTTTATGGATTCAATAAAAAAATTCTCCTTCTCTGCTTGCTCATATTGTTTGTGCAGTTACTGCCTCCGGTGCATGGCTTATCTTAGAGCAGTTGTTTCATACGTATACCCGCGCTAATTTAATGCTTATGAAGCATCATTTTCAGACTTTTCTGAAAGGTTCTCTCCCCATTCTTGAATATATGGAGAATAAATACTCTTTTTTTTAATGCTTTCACTGAATGTTCCCACTTTATCTCTGATGATGAGTTTGTTGATGTGTTCTTCATGGTCTTGATGCTCCTTATGTAGCGTTTCGCACCACCTTTAACCTCCGTTCGGGTCTAATTTCGTCGCACCAACTTCTTGGCATGCTTCTCAAAGAAGAAGCTCAAATTCAAGATCAGAATTCAGGAGCTCCAGGTTTTACAGTGAATGTGGTCGCATGGCCTACCACCCCTGCGCCAGATTCGATGTCATCTAGGCCTACCTTTCAGTACCAAATTTTTCGTCGTCAGGATTGCGGGGCTTTTAATTATTGACAACATCTATATGTGGCCGAGTTCCCTACTACTCATCCTCGACAATTCGGTGGTAGGTATGGTCGTGTCCGTTGCCGTGGTGCGCAACAAAATGGTAGCCAATGCCAGGTGTACACGACCTCTCCTTATAACCCTTCATTGGCTCTTCATGGCCCTGCTTTGTTTTATACTCTGCCACAACCAATCATGTCACCTTCGATTTTGGCAATCTTTCTGTTCACTCGTATTACTCTGGAAATGAAGGCTTACAAGTTGGCAACAGTACGTTCCATCCTATTACTTATTTGGGCTCATTTATTTTGCCATCATCTCATAAACCTTTTCATCTTCATAATATTCTTTATGTTCCGTGCATTCGTAGAAATATTTTAAGTGTCTCTCAAATTACTTCTAATAATAATGCTTATATGTTATTCTTTCCCAATCATTGTCTTGTTAAGGATAGATAAGGTCAGACGCTCCTAACGGGAACTGTTGAGATGACCTCTATCGATTGAACCCACTCGCTACTTTCACTTCTGCACTCTCGTATTTCTTCCTTGGTGCCAAGTCTGATCTTCAGTCCTGCCATGAACATATAGGTCATACTCATGAGTCTTCCCTTAGGTGTCTTATTTCTCATTTTCAATTACCTGTGTCTCAAAAAAATTTAAACAGTGTTTGTGATTCTTGTCAACTTGGCAAAGACCATCGTTTACCTATTTCCAATGTTCATGAACCCACTACGGTTCAATTTAATTTGGTGTATTCTGATGTTTGGGGCCCTTCCCCAGCTTCTTCATTTAATGGAAATCATTATATTCTTATTTTTGTTGATGACTGTACGAAATTTGTATGGACCTGTTTTCTATCCCAAAAATCTCATGTTATTCATTATTTCTAGCTTTTTCAAAAAAATGTTTGAAACTCAGTTTAGCTCTAAAATTAAACAATTTCAATATGATTGGGGTGGTGAATTTCGTTCAGTTTAATCATATCTTTAGTCGCATGGTATTGCACATCGTGTTTCTGCCCCCCATACTCAGTCTCAAAATGTTGTTGCTGAACGTCACATAGAACCATTGTTGAAAAAGGTCTTTCCCTTTTTCCTGAGCTCGGCTTCCTGCCTCATTTTGGGAGTATTCCTTTCACACTTTCGTCTATCTTCATAATCACATTTTATCTTCTACACTTGATAATAAATCTCCCTAGAAGTCTCTTCATTAGAAACTTCATGATTATGATCTTCTCAAAAAATTTGGTTGTTTGTGTTATCCTTTCCTACGTCAATACAGGTCAAATAAGCTTGAATACAGATAATCTCCTTGTCTATTTATTGGTTACAGTTCAAATCACAAAGCTTATTAGTTTCTTCATGTTACTAATCGCGTCTATATTGATGGTTATGTCATTTTTATGAAACCACATATTCCTACCTTGATCATTTACAATCAGTTCCATATGTTCCCTCTGCAAAAATTCCATGTTCCACCATGTTTTGCTATCTCTTTTACAACTTGCTTCCATCTAACCATCTCTTGCTCCTATTCCACTCATCCACCCTTCTCTCCCTTACCCAAAATTGTTGCCCATCCCGTGCCCAGCTCCCCATCCACTCATGTTTTTTCCTTCCAAGTGTAGCCATCCGTCGACGCCTTGCCCCACCTTCACGGCTCCGAGCCGGCAGTGGTTGTCAGGTCAACCCGCGTCCCTGCGGTATCTTTACCGCATCGCGTTTCCGAGCTCGGTGGCTAGCCGTTCATTGAAGCCACTTCAGTCGTCTCCAGCGATGAGCTCGGCTCCTTCTACGGTGACAAGCTCGAATGCCCCTTCTTCTAACGAGCTCGATTCCTCCTCCTCTCATTCCATCTTATTCTCGGGATGCTAATGACAGTCATCATACCATTGTCACTCATGTTAAAACCAATAATTTAAAACCTAAAATCCTATTATCCACAAAACATCCCTTACCTCATATTGATTCTCTTCATTCTGAACCTCAAATATTTTCTCATGCTTCTAAAATAACTGAATGGAAAAATGCAATGTGAATTGAGTATGATGTATTTATGCGTAATGGGACGTGGACACTTGTTCCGTCTCCTCGTAATGCTAACATTATTGGTTGTAAGTGGGTATACAGGATTAAGCTCCAAGCTGATGGTTCCATTGAAAGTTATAAAGCGCATCTTGTTGCCAAGGGTTGCACACAGGAGATGGGTGTTGATACTTTCTGCCTTGTAGTTAAGCCAACTACCATTCGCCTTGTTCTCACCATTGCGCTTACTCTCAATTGGTCGATTCGTCAGGTGGATATTAACAATGCTTACCTGAATGGTGATCTCTCTGATAAAGTGTTTATGTCTCTGCCTCCTGTTTTTTTTTGGACCAATCTCAACCATCACATGTTTGTCTTCTAAACAAGGCTCTCTATGGACTTAAATAGACACCTCGTTCTTGGTTTACGAAGCTTTGTCTTTTTCTTCAGGATCATGGGTTCGTTCCTTTTAAGTCTGACACTACACTTTTCATTTGTTATTTTGGAAAGCTTGTCATTTATCTCCTTGTTTATGTGGATGATCTGGTTATTACTGGTTCATCATCGGCTACCATTTTTGAGTTTCTTGTGAAGTTGAATGATAATTTTGCTCTTTGTGATCTTGGTCCACCGCATTATTTTTTGGGCATTGAGTTCAATCGCTTAGAGGATGGTGTTGTTATCTCTCAACAAAAGTATATTCATGATTTACTTAACTGGAGCAAGATGGACGACGCAAAGCCCATTTCGTCCCCAGCCGAGCCTACTTCGCGACTTGTGTAGTTTGGTGACCCTCTGCGTGATCTACATTTTTATCGTAGTATTGTTGGTGCCTTGCAGTGTGTTACTATTACCCGACCAGAGATATCTTATGTTGTTAATCGAGTTTGGCAATATATGCACAGTTCTACAGAAACTCACTGGTCTTTTGTGAAGCGCATTTTGATGCATCTAAAGGGTTCTGTGTCTTCTAGTCTTCAGCTTCTGCCTTTTACAGATCGTCGTCTTGTTGCTTTTTATGATGTTGGGTGGGCCTTTGATGGAGATGATTTTTCTCTGTCAGCATGGTTTTGCTATTTATTATGGTGGTAATCTCATTAGTTTGTCTTCTCGAAAACAACACATTGTTAAATCCAGCTCGGAGGTTGAGTATCGTGCCTTTGCGTTCATAACTGCTAAGCTCACTTGGCTTCAGGAGTTGTTACTTGAACTTCAGGCTCCTCTCTTGCCACTGCATATTATGCTTTGTGGCAATCCTAGTGCTACATATATGTCGGCTAATCCTATCTTTCATCAGCGATCCAAGCATATCAAGATTGATTATCATTTTGTTCGTGAGTAGGTTGATGATGGTTCTTGGTGGTTCGTCATGTTTGTTCCCTTTATCATATTGCTGACATTTTTACGAAAGTTGTTTGTACAGTTGACTTTGCTACGCTTCAGTCCAAGCTTCATGTCGCTAGCTCCACCTCCATGTGCTTGGGGGTATTGGAATATAATAATATTTTTGGTAAAACCTAATTTGTATATGATTAGGGTTCCCTAGTTTTGCTTATTCTGTAAGCAATCTCTTCTATAAATACCTGCTGATATGATGAATAAATACAATTCCATTTTACACGACACAGATACAGTTTTACAAGAGTATACAATTTCTATTCTATAATAAATAATCTATTTGATTTTTATAATCATTCAGCTCAACTTATTTACCTTTTTCTCTTATCATCTCATTCCTCTCTGGTCTATTATTTTTGTAACTTATACTATTAATATTTTAAATTTTTATTTAATTTTGTGAATCTTGAGAAAGAAGAGGAGGAATTGGAGGGAAAATTGAATGTATCGTACTCCCTCACTCCACCAGTTTTGATTTATTTACCTTTTTCGTGGTTTTCAATGATTATTTATGACCATCAATATTTCTAGCAACATATAACAATTCTGCATAAAAAATTGAAATTCAGAAAATAAATGTCATGATGAATCTAATGATATTTCACATGTTTTTATTATAAATATATCAATTTATATTTATGGTCAAAATTTACTAAATTTAATTTGAAAAGGAATGAATATGTCAAAACTGGTAGGAGAGAGTGCATATATTTTATGATGCACTAACAATAGTTAAACTTGAAACTGTTGTACATTTGTCTCATTGTACAACTTCCATCAACCTCCATATCATTTTTGTAATCAACATTTCCTTATAAATAGCACCTTTAGTTCCACATAACTCCACATTCCAATCTAGAACCAACAGTTGAGCAAAATCGTTTGTCCTAAAACCCTTTAAGCATTAAGTGCGATGAAGGATCACGTGTTCATGGCTCTCCTTCTTTCTCTATTCCCAGCTTTGTTGTTCCCCTTGAGCAATGCTCAGGGTCCACCTTCCCCTGGCTACTACCCTAGCTCTAAGTATGCTTCCCAGGGGTTTTACCAGGGCTTTAGGACCCTCTGGGGTGCCCAAAATCAAAGGGTCGAACAGGGTTCCTTGACCCTTTGGCTCGATAGAAACACAGGTAAAACAAACGCCGCGTTTTATAATGTAAGATTTTGATACATTTTAAAATAATTTTCTTATGACATTTTCCATCCATCTTCGGACAATTAACTCTAGGTAGTGGATTCAAGTCACTTAATCGATATCGTTCTGGTTACTTTGCCTCCTCTATCAAACTCCAGTCTGGCTACACTGCAGGAGTCATTACATCCTTCTATGTGAGTGTTTTAGTTATGTGGTAACGTTGTAATAACAACGTACTTTTTTTCTGTCTAGTTATAAAAGTCGTGTTTCACAATTGCAGTTATCGAACGATCAAGATTACCCGGGTTATCACGACGAAATTGACATTGAATTTCTCGGGACAACTCCGGGTAAGCCCTACACCTTACAAACCAATGTGTACATGAAAGGTAGCGGAGATGGAAACATTATTGGGCGGGAGATGAAGTTTCACCTTTGGTTCGACCCCACACAAGGTTTCCACGACTATGCCATCCTGTGGAACCCTAATGAAATAATGTCGGTGGGCGATAACCTTACAATTTTACATTCCTATTTCTTTTTCGTGTCTACATCAGTTATTTCTTAATTTCTTCTTACTTTTGAAAAATTCTTGGTATTCAATTATTTGCTAGAGACAATTTGTGCGTGTTTATCACCAACCCCATGCATGTCGGGCCCTTGGTTATCCCATATTATCAAATCATTACTAATGTGGAATCAAAAGCTTCTAGGTGCCATTCAAAGCATCCTAATAGCAGCATATTTTTATATTATTTTATATGTTTTAATAAGGAATTTTCTCTATCGAAATTATTGGAGTGTTATTAATTTGTCTTGCTTGTGCATGCGTAATAGATCTTGTCTCCTGCAGACGTTCATTAGGACTACTATTTGCGTATTGTTACCCATACCTTGGTGGCTAGAGTGTATTTATACAGTTATAGTTGAGATGACAGTGGTAAAAAATGTCTCCGTCTCTTAAAAAATAGGTTTTCCATAAATTATTGAAAGATCAAAGTTTAAACTGAAAATTTAAAAAAATAAAGATAAAATTTTCGGATTGCAGAGTTATAAGTTATGGAAAGACTATTTTTTCAAAAACTTTGCCGTAAATATTAGTTATCACTTTTCGATTACTTAAGAAATTGATGTAGAAAAAGCACCCTAGTATGTCTACCTAGATTACTTGACGATATTTTGTCTGTGCCAAAAATGAGAGTTGTAGCAAATTACCAACAAACGATTTACTCCCTCTATACTAATATGTCATATCAATATGACAAGATAATACTCCCTCCGTCCCACCAGTAATTGCATATTTTCTATTTTATTCCGTCCCACCAGTAATTGCATGTTTTGACCTTTCCAAATTTGGCAAGAAATCAAGGCCCAAGATTGCCCATATTTTTGGCCCACTTTCATCAATTAATCATACCCCTCCAAACATGTGGGCCACCACAAAAAATTAAATTTTGTGCCCATTCAACTCATGCAATAACTAAAGGGACGGAGGGAGTATTATATAACCATGGTAACATTTCAATTTTTTTTTTCTTTTATGTCTTACAATTTTAATATGAATATGTGATGATATTTTATTTTTTTTATTTGAAGGTTTGGTGCTTTAGAAAGCACATTGATGTTTGATTAGTTTAATTTGGTATTTAAATATTGTTATTTTTTTTAATCTGATGTTTATCTATTTCAATTTTAATGTGTTCTTTTTTAAATTTAATGTTTTCATTTCATGTTAATTTTTCATGTTTAGATATGAGTTTTATGGATCATGCCCAAATACAATACCAACATATGAATTTTAACTGATATTTTGGCTCAAAATCCTACCCGGGTCCCTGCATACCCTACTCGACTGTAATCGCTCATATCGACGACGGAGACAAACCCTATGGCGAAGAACCCCAATGGCACAACCTCTCTCTCATTTTCGGTGTTGTCCCGTCGTAAAATAGGCCAAAAAATTGGAAAATTAAAGCAGCGAAATAGGCCGAAAAAATTAATGCCAATTCACTGAAAATCATTTTAAGATATAGTACAGACCTGCCGGTTACCGATGGGAAAAGGAGCTCCACAACAATCGAGAGTTATCCTTTGAGTAAAGTGTTAAAATAATTCTAAGTTTAACGTGAAAGTGTCAATCTAATCATGCAAAATGCAAAAGTTTCAAAATAACCTCAACTTTTAGATGTGTGTGCCAATCAAACCCCGGTAGTCGTTAATTTCGATTGTCATTGGAAATTTTGGCCGGAATGTAATGAAATGACCAGTCGTTGACTCCGATTGACAGAAGCTAGTGGATCAGTTGGAAACGGGCTCTCCATGTTCTTCTTCTTTCATTTTTCCAATTGTTGTTCCGTTTCAGAAACGGGCTTTTCCCCTCTGTTTTCAAGCTTCTTCGGATTTCCGCCGACATCTCCACTTTGGAAATGGGATCGGTGGGGGTGTGGTTTGGGTGGTATCATTGGTTGGGCGGCGGTGGGGTGGTAGTCGGGCGAAGGTGGTTATTTTTGTTACCGATTATCAATTTAAAGCATTGAGTTTGCAGGTTTTGATCATCATAAATGTTTACGGTTAAGTAGTTAGTTTCATTTCATTGAATCTGTAAGTTGTCTTATTTATGCAAAAGTGAGAAAGGCTCGTTTATTTGGTTGAGAATTTTCTGCAGTTTAGAGCTCGTTTGTTGTTTCGACCAGATAGGAGGTAGCTGGGAGGAGGTGTGGCGGAGGTAGGGTAGTTCTGGTGGCTGGACGGCGGTGGGGTGGTGGTTAGGGTTTTAGTATTATTAATTAGAAAATAATAATATAATAGTAAGCAAAAAGGGAAGGGGTAAAATTGAAAAATATATATTAAGAAACAGGGTATTTTCAAGCTTTCACGTTGATATTTCATCGGTCAATGATGGAATTAGGACAAAAAGTTATATTGGAACAATTCATCATAAAATTATAGTTAATTTGACACTTTTTTATTTTATAGGGTTATATTGGCACTTTTAATCAAAATGTAGGCTTAAAATGCATTTATCCATTTCCTTTTTATTATTCAATATTTGTAATTTCTTTTAAAATGACCCTGACTTAAATTTACTAAAATTTTTATCTTCAAATTATTTGAGATGCTCTTGTTTTATGTAGCCATTATTTATAATTGATTCTTATCTCTAAAATCATCTTACAAAAACGGACTATTCATACTTACGTGACCGTTATGAATTTATTTAATCATATGATTAGATACATCTTAATGTAATAATTATGGTCGGTGGATGCTTGACAATAATATAGGCTTTTTTTTTTATTAATAATAATATTTTTTCAATTAAATAGAATTAAAACACTGTTCAATTGGCAGTTTTAACGTTAACGAACAAAAAGATATTTACATAACTGGATAGATAACTATGGTCGGTGGGTGTTTAACTATCAATTTACTACTCATTTTGATTAATAATAGTTATGTTTGTAATTAAGCAGTAAAAAATATGTTTAATTGTTATATTTATATGGTTTGAAAAGTGGCTTTTTTCGTGATGAAAATTGGCACATGCCCCAGCCTTATTCATCCAATTCTTAACCATTTAATTATTCAGTTAGTCAAAATTTATTAACTTTGACCGTAAAATTGAATTGTTATATAAGTATAAGTATTATTATTTGATACATTATTATATTTGATACGACGTGTATTTTCAAAATATCAATTTTCACAAATTTTTATTATCTTTAATGAAAGAAATTAAGGATAAAATATTTTTTAAAAGTCAAAATGCGAACTTTGAAATAGGACGGAGGGAGTATACAATTATAATTTTTCAATATTATTTTTATAATTGTGCATGTGTTTTCAATAGCATAGCTAAATTTTTAGCTAACGAACATAAAAGATGATTATTGGTTGTACAACTTCTTTTACTGTACCCATTTCAACCAAATCTAGATTTTAGACTTGTTAGTTTACAATATTTAAATCTTTACCACTTTATCTTAACTTTTTTTTTAATATTTATAAATGATACCATTTGGCATGTTATTATTTCATTCATACATCATCATAAAACAAATTACTCACACAACTACTTGCTTTAAAGGTCGGTTTGCACCCTTCTCGTTTAAATCAAAAAAATTCGTTTTCTAAATAACTTGAAGAAGATTATTGATAGGATGATCTAAATTATACAACATATACTACTTATATATGCAATAATCATGTGTAGTGAAATGAAATATTCCTGATTCACTTAATGATTGTGTTTTTCACTTAATTTTTAGAAATTGTTTTATACACTCCCTCCGTTCCTTTGTACATGACATCATAAATTTATATGTTTGGATCTAGTGAATGAAATAAATGGATGAAATTGAAATTAGAAAGTAAAAGTATATGAATAGATGAAATTTAAGGAATACTTACAAGAATAAAATATGTGTCAATATAAAAGAAATAATTAAAAAAAAGTAGTATAATATGCTCTAGAAGAAGAAGAATAGAACAAACGGAGAGAGTATTTTGGGGTAGGACGGAATAATCTAACGCAATGCAATTGCTATATATAGCTGCCCATCTTGCGTAGTATTGCATCATCTTGTCGCACAATACGATGGTAGTAACTGTAAGGAATTGTCTTTAACCGGTTATAATGGCGACAAAATGTGTAAGTATATTTATTGCTGAGAGTTTTGTTTTATATTGATTCTTAGATAAGATTATTTCATAGTTAACAAGGTTATTTAGTGTTCGCTTTTATTTTTTAAAATACAATTTTATAATTTTAAAAACATATTATTATTTGAAATATTATTAGTGCGGGAAGAAGATTAAAAGCGATTCTACTGGATCAGATAAGTCATTTTGTAGGTGGCTTCACCGGCCCCACCTTTGATCAACTACGATCAAAAGCGGTTCCAAGAAATTGCCTTTAAAATGAACCATCAAAGGTGGTTCATTTCCACATTTAATCGGGCGTATTAACTGCCTTTAAACAAATATGAATTCAAAACCATACCTATCGCCTCGGGTTAAATGGCAAGTTCCGAGTCTGGAATCTATGTCCACTTTCGGTACTTGGATCATCCTCGTAGGTCTTGATTAAGTTCCTACATTGTGTGAATTTTCCATCCATAACCAAGCATTTGACGAAAAAGAAGAGTTTTATGAAATTAGAGCTTCCGGAAGAGGAACCCGTTTCGGGGTTGTTGGTTCTGAATTCGGAACCTCTAATGAGGTGTACGTGTATGTTCGTGTCCTTAGCTTGGGAGTCATTTATGAATTCGGGTGCTATATAGAATGTAATGACATAGGGTTTATTTCAGTGATTGAACCTACTAGAAATAGTCTCAAATCACTGATCACCTTTTGATAGTCTGGGGTTACAAAATTGTATGGATACCGCTAATGTAGCAACTATATATATATAGGAATATAAATCACGCAAATTCTATTCCGCACATAACATGTGAAAGTTTCAACTTTCCTAACATTAAGAAACATGATTGGATGTTTAGCAAAAATCAAAAGACAACACTAAATAAGAAACTATTTATAGATGAGACTAGAAATCTTTCGAAAGTCTAGTCCGATCAATGCATGTTAAGAATGTTGAGATATGTGTCACACTAGTCCTCCCTCTACACCCTTAAGGCACCGCACACTCTCCTTCCTTTTTAGAGACATTTTCTTCTTGCTTATTCTTTTCCCCATCTCCTCATGGTCATGGAGAGATGGGAAACAATATATTTTCTAATTGATATTCTTTTAATATTTATTTTATTGAATAAGTATGGATTTGTCTCCGTGCATTATTATCGTTCTTCGACCTGATAGATTAGCATGTTGTGTTCATGATGATCACTCAATTTAATTGTTCATGCCGATGTATTTTGTCCGATTTGATTTTACAGATAATGAGTTTCTCTAGGAGGAGCCTTGTTCTCGATTTGTGTTTTTCAAAGTGTTTCTAGTTTGGACAACATAGGTCGTATTTTGGATCATGTGGTTTTACAATTTTTGAAGATCCCTGGCTGACATAGTGATATTGATGCGTGACACGCTTCTCTCTGCCAAGTGGTCAAAATTTTTGCGGGAAGCAAGTTAACATTCTTGAGGGCAATGTTACAGATTTATTGGATCACTACTCTGTAATAGTACAAACAGTTAGTCTGGTTGACGTGTAATTTAAATATCCTTGCAATAGATTAGTTACTTCTAGAGGCTAGTAGGTTGGATGTCAATTCTACTCATTGTAATCGCCGTTGGGTGTTTTTCCCTGCATCGTTGAATGATTGATTTTTTTAAAAAGCATATGTGTCACTACTACATTAGGATTTCCAAGACTCGCAGAGCGGACATGAACTAGATGCATATCCAATCAATTTCTCGTCATGTTGATATCATCTTGTGAATATTGCTTGTATTCCTTTGGGAAACGATCTGCACCTAAATGCATGCATTAAACAATGAATTTGACATGTTTTTTATTATGCTTTTGTTGGTTGATTGCTAGTTAGTTTTACATTACAAAGGGTTCAGATGGCCGTTGTTGGTTTTCTTATCTAAATCCCTAGTTTTGTGGACTTAATTGGATCTAATGGACACTATGTCCTCACGACCACCTAGATATTCTTTTGTGATCTTATTGGTAGGTTGCTCGTGAGCACTATTGAGATGGTGGATTGTAGAAGGCTATCCTCAAGGGTGGTGGTAGCTATTAGAAGGTCATCCACAAGGGTCGTAGTAGACAGAATGCCACAAGTCAAAACGTGATAGTAGATGGAGTCAAGCTGAGAAGAAGAAGGGAGTTGAGTTCTACAATTGAAGACTTGGTGCGAACGTGCCAGTCAACACGGGTCGTGCCAGCCAACACAGTCTGTTCCAAAGGCCCTTAGCACGGGCCACTTAATTCAACACGACTCGTGCCACTGAAACATCTCGTGCGGCTAAGTATGGGCACATGTCGTGCCATTTTACACGGCCTGTGCCACTCTAAAGTCAACATTCAAAGACCAACCCATGGGTGTGAATATTTATGTGCCTCACCATCAGTATGCTCAGAAATCGACTCCTAGTCAACGACCCGCAAGGATATACGTGCATGCGCCATTCCGAAGAGGAAAATCATTCATCACGCCTGCGACCCGCAAAGATTCACACAGCTTGTGTCGTTCAACTGATTGATGAAAAATTCCAAGCCGACTACCTGTGACTAGGGGTGCTTATCGAGCGAGTCGATCGCGAGCAGAGGGTTGCTCAACTCGACACAATAACTTTTTTATCCTTGCTCGACTTGAACTTGATACTTGCGAGTTCTATTACAACATACTCGAGCTTGAGCTCGTCAAAATTTATTGTTGCTCTATTGCTCGACTCAAACTCGAGGAGCTCGACTCAAGCTCAAAATGCTAGACTCGAATCTGAGCTCGAAAACTTTTATAATTTTTTTTAAAAAAAACAGTAAACTAATAGCACAATTTATTTGCATAACATACACATATATATAGAATCACACTTTTACATATTTTATTAATAAAGCTTAACCATAAAAAATATTATTTAAATTATTTACGAATATTTAATATAAATAAATCTAACTCTAATGTAACTTTAAATATAATAATGAAAATTTCCTAATTTAGACAATAATATTATAAAAATATAATGTAAACAAATTAAATTCAGTAACCAACTAATTTACTTTGTAATACAACCTTATAATAATATAAAATATCAATAGTTATATGTATTTATCGAGCTTGCTAATGAGTTTTCAAGTCGAGTAATGCCTTACTCAACTCGAATCATTAAGTATTCGAGTCGAGTTCGAGTTCGAGTCGAGCCAAAATCGAGTCGAGGTTTAACCGAATTTTGACCGAGTCGAGTGCGAGTTGCTCACGAGATGCTCGACTCAATAAGCACCCCTACGGCCACGCTACACCCGTAGTCTTTAATTATTAATAACTACAAGTGTTTTATATGCACTACACTTGAAAGGTATTTTGATAAATATAATATAAACAGAACATACTCCCCATGTTTCTGTAGGTTTGACATAGTAGATTTAACAGTTTAGATTTAGATGAATTAAATTGAATTTAAAAATTACAATGAATGAATGAATGAAAGTTAGAGTAATCTTGTCAAAAAAGAATAATGTATGTCAAATCCACATGAATAGTTAAAAAATATTGTATCAAATTAATAAAAATAGAGGGAGTACTAACATTTATATCAAGTTGAAGAGATTTTTTTATAGTCAACCGTTTCTCTCTCTAACTTCGCATTTCTCCTGCTTCACTCTGAACATCACCACCGCAACGGCTATAACACTTTTACTTCCCGGCTAACAATAGAACACTACCACCGCAACACCTTTGATTGGCAACGGCTAATTAAGTGCCGCTATGGCGGCTCAACCTAGCAAAAGATTGGCACAAGCACTCCAAACCTAAAATCTAACAATCTCCACCACTCTTCCATACACCCAAATCAACCCAATCACAAATTTCAAAAGAGAGCCATCGGTCCTTTTTTACGACGGAGTAGATAACAGAGCTCTAATCCCACTACAAGAATGCTTTGAGAGGGAACTTTGCAAAAGACAAACCTCCGATGGAGCAAATCAAACAAGATTTCAAAACAATAGGGTTCATATGAAGCTACCAATTAGGGGTAATTGATTTCAAGAACATCCTTATCCGCTTTCAATCCAAAGAGGATTTTCAACGCTGCTGGATGAAGGCCATTTGGTGTTTTAACGGAATCAACTTGAGGGTGCTGAGATTGATTCCGGATTTCAAGCCAAACACAGAGTCCTCAATTGTCCATGCATGGATTACAATTCAAAATGTTCCGTTGTACTATTACAATGTTGAGGCAATCCAAGCAATAGGCAACCAAGTGGGGAATTTTATCAAAATGGATCTTGCCAGTGAGGCTAACACGACCATCTGCTCTGAAGCTATGTGTGGAGGTGGATCTTCATGCTCAACTACCTTGTTTTATCAGGTTAGGCTCAACCGTCGAAAATAAAAAATACAATATAGAGTATGATTATTTCATATATACTGCACACATTATAGGAAAATAGGACATGATATGGCCAATTGTAGAATTCTGAATCCGCAGCTTAACCCTAAGCCTAAACCAAAGCCTAAAACTGTCACTAATAATGATCAAAATGTCACTTGGAAGAAAGTAAACCACACAAACAACACCTCCGGCATCTCAACTTCCCAGAAACAGAAGGATATAGAAAAGCAGAACAATGCTGTAGAAAATAACCAGGTTTTTGAACTTAATGAGGAAAGTCCCAGGCTGATCACTCGTATGGATAGACCGACACCAGAACCAAACTTGGAAGAAATCAAGAATAAACAGCCCTCCCTGCCACCTGCAGTTTCCAATCCTAACTGCAGATTATGGAAGTGAGAAACACTGAACATGAGGCACAAACACAAAAGACACAAGAGTTACAACACACAGAAATTGGTGACCAACAGGTGGAAGGTAAAGGGCTGCATGACCAGTCACAGTTGACTCCAAACACTAGTTTGAGCAAAGAATATGCCAAAGACGACCTCACAGGTATGATCCCTTACCTAAATGAAGACTTTACTGTTCAGTTTTAACCTTCTGCCACATCCAGTCCCCAAAATGAGAACAGGTTCAACATATTGGCGGATGAACAAGAAACAAAGGAAGATGACTTAGAAGACTCGAGTACTAGAGTGTCATTGTAGGACGAGATAAGTGCCTCAACTTTTAATCTAAATCATGTTAAATCTAGGAAAAGAACCCTGTTTAACAAGATTAATAAAATGAACCTTAGGTCTTCCTTAAAAAGAAAAAAACAAGTTCTTCAATGATTAATAAGACCATAGGAATAAAATGCTTAATCTGTAATCTTTGGGGTTTCGATACATCACTTGACAGACTCAAAATTTTGATTATGATCCATAAAATACAACTCTTATGTGTTTTTGAGCCTAAGCATAGACATGATACAATTGATACATATTAAATAAAACTCCATTTTGACAGAGAACATAGTTCTTAAACAAACAACACATGGATATTCTGGAATGATTGTTTTCAAATAATTGTAAAAAACCAAACAAACCAATTTACTGAGGCAACCATTGCTCATCATAGCGTGAATTACAACATGAACACTGTATTTATTCATGCAGCAACAAACAGGGAAGATAGAAAGCTCTTATGGTCTAATCTCCAACAAATAAATGTCCATAACAAGCTTTTTATTGGAGATTTTAATGCACTTACATCAGCCAGTGAATACAAAGGACCAAACAAGCCCAATGTTAAGAGCATTAGAGACTTTTCCACTTTTATAAATGTAAACCAAATGACTCACATATTCACTGTGGGAAACACTTTCACATAGCCCAATGGTAGATCTCCACCTGCAATTGAAAGAGTAGATAGAGGGTTAGTAGACAGTTTGTCGCTGCGAAATGTCCTAAATAGCTCAATACACACCCTTAATAGGCACACATCGGATCACAACCCCCTTCTCCTCATAGTAGGAAGTTCCCTACCTTCTCATCCTAAGCCTTTCAAATTTCTAGATGTTTGGATTACTAGAAATGATGTCTTAAAAATAATTCAAACCAGCTGGACACAACCAATTCATGATACTGGAATGGTCAAGCTATTTTTAAAACTAAAAAGGCTTAAACTGGAGCTAAAAATGGAACAAGGAGAGTTTTGGAGACATTAATGGTAACATAAAGGCTACAAAGAAGGCTGTGAGACTTCAAGAAATCACATATTAAGCAAACCAGTGCACTCATGAGTTAATAGAACTCAAAAACAAAAAGGCATTTCTTTTAAAAACCCTTAATGAAGGAAAAAATTGGAAACAAAAAACTAAGCTTAAATGGTTAAAAGATGGAGATGAAAATACAAAGTATATTCATGCCACTATTAACCAAAGAATCCTGAAGCAAAACATTTCTAAAATTCAAAATGTATTTGGACTAATAACTATGCAGAGATAGAGGAAGAAGCAATCCAGTTTTATAGAACCTTGTTACAGGAGGAAGAAGTAGATGACTCTAACCTTTTTCTGACACATTTCACAAACCAAATCCCTAAGATAGTCACAACTGAAAATAACCTGGCATTAATGACCAAACCAACCATTCAGGAACTAAAGGAAGTAGTTAACTCTTTAAATCAAAATGGAACCCCTGGGCCTAACGGATATACTGCAAAAAAATTTAAACCTTTAGTTAACTCTTTAAATCAAAATGGAACCCCTGGAACTGATGGATATAGTGCTACTTTTTTTAAACATAGCTGGGACATAATAAATCATGATGTCTTAGAAGCAACACAGGATTTCATGAAAGGAGGTAAAATCTCACCTGGAATATCCAGTTCATAGATATACTTAATCCCTAAGAAAGAAATTCCTGTAAATTTCTAAGATTACAGACCAATTTCCCTTTCTAGTTTCATTAACAATATTTTCACAAAGCTGCTAGTTAAGAGAATAAATAACCTGATGCCTAGACTAATCTCTGAAAATCAGTCAACTTTCATTAAAGGCAAGGAAATGGCAGATAATGTCGTTCACCTAAAGGAACTAACAAGATTTTTAAATAACAAAACTGGTTCACAAAACTGCATTCTTAAATTAGATCTTGCAAAGGCTTTTGACATGGTTAGATGGTCATTTTTATGTGCAGTTCTCTCTAATTTTAGATTTCAGGCTGAATTTATAAACATCATCATATCCAACCTTTCTTCATCTTGGTTCTCTGTTTTAACTAATGGTAAGGCTGCATGTTTTTTCCAACCTACAAGAGGTATAAAACAGGGAAACCCCCTCTCACCTCTCCTTTTAAATATATTTTCTAAAGTTTTTTCTAGGAGTTTACGGTTTTGCTTTCTAAATGGGAAACTTAAAAATTATCACTTGCATGCTGGTTCTATTCCTTCTTCACATCTAAGCTATGCAGATGATTCAGTCCTATTTTTTAAAGCCACTAGAAACACTGTTATTAGACAAAGATCTTTCTTAGAAGTTTTTGAACTAACTTCTGGACAAAAGATTAACTATGATAAGAGTAACTATTTCATTAGTAACTCAGCCACTAGATCCAAGGAGAATTAAATTTAAAAAATGAGCTAAGGGTGAAACCAGGTACTTTTCCTTTCAATTATTTAAGTTGCCCCATCTACAAAGGGAGGACAAGAGCAATTTACTTGCAGCCCTTGCTAGAACTTTATGACAGAAAACTTAAGAATTGGAAAAACATATGGTTAAGCATGGCTGGTAGATTGACACTAGTGTCATAAAATCAGTTATGTACTCATCCCACAACATCTATGGGCTGTCATGCAACCCCAAAAATCCATAATCAAAGTTCTAAAAAGAAAGATAACTAGATTTTTCTGGGGCGAAAGCCAAAATGGAAATAAAAAGGTTTGGATTAACTTAGATAGAATGTGTTACCCACTAGAACAGAATGGTTTAGGTTTAAGATAACTAACTGACATCATTGACACTTTTTCTCTAAAACTATGGTGGAAATTCCCACTAGGAAACACTATATGGGCTCAGTTTATGTGGTCACTGCCACATAACAAGAGAAATTCACAAAATCGGAAAAGTATTATTAAAGTGGATCCTTCGACATTCAACAATACTAGGGTTTTAATTGGAAATGGCTCTCAAACCTTTTGACATCTGACTGGACAGGTTTTGGCCCTTTGATTGACAGGATTGCACCTAACATAATACCCCTAGATCAATCAGTTGCTGAATTTGTAAATGATAAAGATATATACATGCCTAATCTCAACCATCTAAATCCTGACACTTAGTTTTTCTACAGGAATCGAAAATCCAACTGGAAAGACAAGATAGGATGGTTTGGAAACCAACAAAAAATGGAAATTTCTCTTTCCAAGATGAACACCAGATTATTCCTCAACATCGGGGTAACCTAAGATCCTTGAAACATGTTTGGACTGCTAAAATACCGAAAAAAGTATCGATATTTTTATGGAAGCTAGTAAATGCTATGTTACCGTTTGATGATATTTTGGTTTATTCAAAAATCTCACTTGCTTCTAAATACCTTATGTGTTACAACCTGGATTCAATGTCTGATTTTTTCAATTCCTATACACTGACAAAAGATATATGGTGTGAGATTAACTCTATCTTAGGCATCACAGTGCGTGACTTTGGCTCAATTTTTTATAGACTGACATTTCACTGGTCCTATAAGGGAACATCTGTTGTACACTCACAGTTAGTGAACACTTTACCATCTTTTGCAGTTTGGAACCTGTGGAAAGCTAGAAATAACCTTATATTTGATGAGATAAAACCTAATATAGTTAATATTATGAAGCTCATCAAAGAGGATCTGTTTTTGGCTTTCCATAAAAAAAACCCTGTTTCCCATAAACCAGTAGATAATTTTTGGGTTACAACTGGTATCATTCCTAAACTGAACACCCCTAGGAAGCCTAACATCAGCATAGTTAATTGGAAAAGGCCTTCTTGTCATTTTAAAATCAATGTATATGATTCATGGGTAAGAGGCAAGCCATATTGTGGAATTGGAGCGGTCATAAGAAATTCACAAGGTAAATTGATTTCTTCCTGTATCTCTTCTGAACCAGCTACCAACAGTTTCCATGCTGAACTAATAGCTGTCCAAAAAGGTTATCATTTGGCAACATTTTTGGAAAGTAACCATTTCATCATTGAAACTAATAGTATACAAGTTTTTCGGTGCATAAGGGATCCATATAAATCTCCATGGCAACACTTTGACATTGCACAAAGACTACACATATCCCTATCTGAATGCCAACTCTCTCATGTGCTGAGAGAAGGGAATCAGATGGCGGATGGTTTATCCAAACAGGCTGATAAAGGAAAATTACAATCTTACACATTGATGTATGCTCAGTTAGATCAGAAAACAAAAGGTCTTCTACACATAGACAGGTTAAATGTGCCAAATATAAGAGTAAATTGAATGGATACTGCTGATAAAAGTTTTGCAGATCACTCATTTGGTTTAAACAAAGGAGAAGACCTGGATATTTGGCTCATGTGAAGATCACTCTTTTGGCTCACAAGAAGTTTCGAGCCAAGTTTCAAGCAGAGAGAAGGATGTGCACACTATTTATACCTGGACTACCTTCACAACTTAGAGCTTAAGGAGTATTTCCAGGAGTTTAGGACCTGGACAAAAGCAAAAATCCAGGATGATGATGGATACAAACATCCACGAAAACATAGGGAGAAATTGGAAATCTGGCCAGGGTTTAGCATTAACACGGGGGTGGAGGTGCAACCACTGGAATCATTTCCAATTTCATCCTATGTTTGTTATTTTTTTGTAGTAGAACAAAAGATGAAGTGGCAACTATTTTGCCTGTTGTGTCTCTCTTTTGTAAAAAGTCAAGATATTTCTTGACTAAATTTTATAGGTTAAGAAGTCGATGTGCTTTGGATTTACAGTGGCCATCCGTCGATCGTCTGAGTTTTGAAACATTATGTTAAAATAATCTCAAGAGATTATATTAAATGGATGGTTGAAATTTGGTGTTAAAATAGGTGTACAGATAAGTGTGTTAATAGAACTCTGTATATATATAAATATATATATATATATATATGTGTGTGTGTGTGTGTGTGTGTGAGGGGTCAGGTGAGACAAGATAGTTAGGTGAGACAACATGGTTATATGAGACTAAATCTAGGCCATTGAAATTTTTGATCCAATGATGAACATATACTGGAGATGAATACAAGACACGCTCCCTTATTTGGATCAGAGCACGAGTCATCAAGAATATCTATATAAACGACTATGCATGTCGGTACCACCACGAGAAGCAGTTTTTGAAGGAACTACATCACGGAGGTCAAATCAGCTCATAGCTGGTCCATTCCGAGAAGCGTCAGTAACAGCAAAACCACTGACGCCTCTATTGAGGCGGTGCAACCCAACATAAAGATTTTTACCGAGAAGCTTATGGATGAATGTAGGTGTCAAGAATTTTAACTACGTAAACAAGTAGTACTCTGAATATTCACTTAACAAGGTTTAGGTGAAAATTTTAAATTTTTCCTATTTCTACACTTTGATGCATAACTTGGTAACTTGTTGGTCATACATCCAAAAACACGTGCAATACTTACTTAAATGTATTATGTCATTCATTTGGTTTGGGCTTACTAATCATGTACAACTGCAATGTATCTTTTCTCTATCAACTTCATATTCACGTGATAAAAGTGTGTTTTTTCCAAGTTCTTTCGTAGCACCTCCAAGTTATAAAGGAAGAACTTTTAAATTACACTTGAAGCACTTTTAAACACTAGTTGAATCACCTAAGAGTTGTAGTACTAGCACAACTAAAAGTGGGTTTTTTCCAAGTTTTTTCACAGTACCTATGAGTTATAAAAGAAGAACATTCAAGCAACATTTTAATCACTTTTAAGTAGTAGTTGAAGAACCTAAGAGTTGTAGTACGAACACAGCTATAGGTGTGTTTTTTCCAATTTTTTCGTAATACCTCCAAGTTATAAAAGGAAGAACCTTTAAGCTACACTTGAAACACTTTTAAGTATTAGTTGAACCACCTAAGAGTTGTAGTACGAGCAACAGCTAAAAGTGTGTGTTTTCCAAGTTTTTTCGTAGTACCTCCAAGTTATAAAGGAAGAACCTTTAAGCTACACTTGAAGCATTTTTAAGCAGCAGTTGAAGCACCTAAACACCTAAGAGCTTAAGCACTTTTAAGCTCAAGGGAGACAACCTGTTTATGTGAGACCGTGATGTTATGTAAGACTAAATCTGGGCCCTCCAATCTAGCAGTTGATATTGTACAGTATGACGTCAGATTATGCAATTGAATTTGTGATTAACGGTAATACGAAACTTTCATTTGTTTGCTTTCTTTAGAATAGTACTGGAGTACATATTATTCTGAATATAATTTCTTATTTGAGAAATTATTACAATTTAATTTTATCTTTAATTTTTAAATAAATTATTTTAGGTTTTCCAAAATTTTATAATCACATTATGGTAGTAAAGGGTAATATTTTGAAATAAATAATTAAATATTATAAAATTATATTTATTAAAATGATTAGCTTGTTGGAAGCACCTACATGTTATACTTGAAATACTTATAAGTTATAATTAAAATACCTACAATTTATGTTATTTAATCACCTTGAATTTATATTTATTTCAAATTGTATTCATAGCATGTTCAGGTTTTAAAGTAAGCACTTATAGTTTACATTTCAAGCTCTTATAAGGTGTGGTTAAAGCACCTACAAGCTGTAGTTTGAGCACCTTGAAATTATATTTATTTCAAATTGTTTCCGTAGTAGGTCCAAGTTATAAAAGAAACACCTACATGGTACACTTGAAGCACTCATAAGTGGTTGTTGAAGCACCTATGAGTTGTGGGTAGTTTTGAGTACCTTAAAGTTATTTTTTTCAAATTGTTCGTAACACATCTAAGTTATAATAAATGCACTTATAAGCAGTATTTAAAGCACCTATGAGTTGTTATTAAGCACCTCGAAGTTATATTTATTCCACATTAGCACATCCAAGTTACGAAGTAAGAATCTACAGGTTACACTTGAAACACTTTAAATTAGTAGTTGAAACACCCAGGAGTATTAGTTAGAGCAAGGCTGAATTTATGTGAGACAAAATCTCAACCATTAAATACGTTAACTCATGGTTTATATTTAGCGTAGAGTGTAGGTGCTTCTACTTTTGTTTGTAGGTGATTTAAGTTATTGGTGTGGGTGCTTCAAAATGAGTGTTGCAAGTTTAATTATTTCTTATAAGTGCTTTGAGCGTAGACTGTAGGTGCTTCTATTTATGTATGTAGGTGCTTTAAATTAAATGTGTTGGTACTTAAAAATTGTATTTTTGGTGTTTTAAGAATTTTGTGCAAGTTTGATTATTTGTTTAAAGTATATTTAGCGTAGAACGTAGATGTTTCTACTTTTTTTGCAGGTGCTTTAAGTTAAATGTGTGGATGATTGAAAATGAGTTTTTTACGTAAAATTTTCAAGGAAGTTTAATTATTTCTTATAAGTGCTTTGAGCATAGACTGTAGGTGTTTCTATTTGTATGTAGGTGCTTTAAGTTAAAGGTGTTAGTACTTAAAAATGGTATTTTTTTTGTTTTAAGAATTTTGTGCAAGTTTGATTATTTGTTTAAATTATATTTAACGTAGAGCGTAGATGCTTCTACTTTTGTTTGTAGGTGCTTTAAGTTAAAGGTGTGGTTGCTTGAAAATGAGTGTTCTGAAATTTTCAAGAAAATTTAATTATTTCTTATAAGTGCTTGAGCGTAGAGTGTAGGTGCTTCTATTTTTGTTTGAAGGTGCTTTAAGTTGAAGGTGTTGGTGCTTTAAAATGGTATTTTTGGTTCTTTTAGAATTTCGTGCAAGTTTGATTATTTGTTTAAATTATATCTAGCGTAGGTACTTCTACTTTTGTTTGTAGGTGCTTTAAGTTAAAGGTGTGGGTGCTTGAAAATGAGTGTTCTAAAATTTTTATGCAAGTTTAATTAATTCTTATAAGTGCTTGAGCGTAGAGTGTGGGTGGCTCTATTTTTGTTTGTATGTGCTTTAAGTTAAAGGTGTGGGTGCTTGAAAATGGTATTTTTGTTGTTTAAAAATTTTGGGCAAGTTTGATTATTTGTTTAAATTATATTAAGCATAAGTGGTCGGTGCTTCAAGTTATGCTAGTAGGTGTTTCAAGTTAAAGGTGTGGCAGCTTGAAAATTGTATTTTTAGTGCATTAAATTTGATTATTTGTTTAATTTATATTGAGCATAAGGTGTTTCAAGTTATGTGCGTAGGTGTTTTATATTAATGTTATAACTTGAACGTGATTAAAGTTTAACTTGTAGGTTCTTTATGTTAGGATGGTAGATGTTTCAAGTTAAGGTAAGTTTGTTGGTGGTTCAAGTTTTACTTGTAGGTTCTTTAAGTTAACATTGTAGGTGCTTCAAGTATACTTTGAACGGGATTCAAGTATACATTGAACGTGCCCAAAATATATATTGAAGCTGCTTTAGGTATGCTTTAAAAGTGTTTCAAGTATTGCTTATAGGTGCTTAGAGTATAAGTTGCTGATTCTTTAAATTGCAGAGTTTAAGGATAAGTTTTGCTTCACTAAGCATACTTATTCGATGTTGTTAAAGCCCTGAGGAGCATTTATCTTGTAGTAAATGAGATGAACTAGTGTGTATTTTGAAGGATGGATACTAGGAGTATGGTTTCTTGGTTGATAAGGATCATCAGATCGTGTTCAATGAGAAGTTGTGAAATGAGTGTTCACGTGGTTGATGTTTAATACATAGTGTTAAATTTCGATAATGAACCTAAATGAAGAGTGCAAAATGCATTACCAAAAATTTTAACATGGCCAAAAGAATAAGAAAAATGCATCCGCAATTAAAAGAATGTAGAAAAGAAACCTCAATCTTTAAAGACATAAATCTAAAGTAAAAGACAAGATACTACTGATAAATCTCTTACTCTTATTAATATTACCAATGAAATATTCTAAATAACCTGAAAATTGTTGCATTTCAGAATCAGAAAAAAAGAAAAGAAAACTCTCTCTACACTGCATACAAATTTTGGCACAAGATTATGAAAGCTATGCCTAACTCAAACAAAACTATTCATTCAATGAATAATACATGGTCAATACTAACAATGGCAAATAATGCTAAAGAAGAAAGTTATGAGTAGGAGATTCCCTAGAGTTTCTTACGTAATGTGACTACTTTATAAACAATTGTTTTCACGGGTTGAGTATCTGCCCTGCATCAATGGCTAAAAAGGATTACATGGACTCCTAGAACACCACCATAACTCTGCCCTCTCATATATGGCATCGCATACCAAAAAGCTGGAGGCCATCATGCAGAATTAGCAAAAATTTATCACTCTATGTTCCTGCATAACTTGTGAGTAACCCATCCAGTTCGCATGAATTCTCAGTTCGCACAAGCAGTATATGTCGTTCGAGCGATAATTTTAAATTAGAGACTATTACCTTAACTACTTAAACCCCTTTATAAACAAATCAATCAGAGAATTTACACACTACAAGGACTAAATCTAATAGAGTACTAAAATCAAATCCATGAGTAATTTCTTTCACAACCCAAAGACACAAACGAAGCAATTTAACAACACAAAAAGAATAATCACCAAAACGATGAATAAGAACTCTCCTTTGAACATACTACAACGATGAGATGGTGACAATTATCTTATATGATAACGATGTTGTGATGCCGACACGTTACAAACTCACTTGGAAATTTGCTCTATTTTCATCCAATCTGGTCAAGGCTTGGAAATTTTGTGCGGGTATACCTGGAGTATTCTTCAAAAAATATCAATGCACTTTAAAGAAACAGTAGCAGCATATCAACTGGTTAAAGGAACAAAATGATGTAACTAGTGTGAAAAGGGAGTGATATCAAACACTTAATTGGTATTACAAAGGATGCCCACCACAATCACTCTCACATTACGAGATGCAACGACATTGAGTGTTTTTCCCTGTTAAGAAGGTATCATTTGAGACTTAGGACCCAATTATGAATCTGTGATAGCACTCACATTTCATAAAGAAGCAAAGCTGAAGTAGCACTATCCAACCATTTCTCATAGGAAGATAAAGGAAAGCTATAATGTATAAATAATGAGTTGCCTATGCAAAAAAAAAAAATCTAGCAATTGATTTCGAGTAGGTCAGCAACCTAATACACTTTGAATTCATCAAGAAATAGTACTTTTGCAGCTAGAATTCAGAAAACCTTTTTTAAATGACGGTGTAGTAATGTTCTTCTCAACAACATAAACAGCTCAGGTGACTAAATGAACAAATTCACAGAGCAAATATGAGTAGTTATAAACTAGTAGATGTAACCTAAGTCAAAGAAGTATTTAAATGATGATATCAACAAGTTCAACAGCTGCTTACTTTAAGAGAAAATGAAGCTAAGTAACGACTACGATCCTCCAAAACCCTAACACAAAAATGTTCGTGCAAAAATCATTTTACCATAACTCTATTCTTTCGATGTTTCTACCTCATCTCACCTTTGACTTTTTCGAGCTTTGCAGAGGTTTTTCCAATGGTTGAGCAGGGGCTCTTGGAAAAAAGAGAGATTTCTTCATTTCCCTTTCGATGAAGACAGAGGCTTTGGTGACGGGATCGCCATTAAAATCGAAACCTCGCACCCACGGCACACTTGAGTGTGTAATATGTTAATTTTTCAAAATTGGGTGCTGCAAATCAGAAAAATCTTAAAACCCCTAGAAAAGTGAAAATAATACCTCGAGGTAAAAGGTCGTTAGCGGAAGAGATCAATTAACGGAAAAGATCGATTAGCAGTGAAATAGGTGAGGGAGAGAAACAAATTAGCAATGGAGGAATGGGTTAGTGGCGGGGAGGGTTAGTGGCGGAGGAAGGCGGCCGACGACAGATGAAGATTATACTTCGACGGCGGAGGAAGGTGGCCGACGGCGGAGGAAGGGGTTAGTGGCGGGGAGGGTTAATGGCGGAAGAAGGAGCATCGAGTTTGGTATGAGTTTTAGAAGATTTAAGATTTATTAATTGTAGGCTCTTGGATCATCTTATTTGAAAGGTTAGCATTTGGTCTCACATAACTCCCTTATAACTTTCACTTGGTTAGAGTCATTTTCTCAATTTATGGGGTATTCAAATTATAAATGTAAATTAATATAACTATATAATTTATCACAAGTTATTAGTCAGTGAAACAATTTAAATACAAACAATAACTATGAATATAAAATAATTGTCCTTTATAAATGTTTTTTTTTCACAGAGAGTTACTCTTCTTTTTTTAGAAAATGGAAGTAGATACTCCCTCCATTTCTATGAATTTGATACTATAAATTTAGGTGTTTGAATTAATGGTGAGTGAAATTAGCGAATGAAATTGAATTTAGAAAAAATATAAAATGAGTGGATGAAATTAAAGGAATTTTGTCAAAAAGGAAAGTGTGTCAAACCGGTAGAATTAGGGGTGGGGATCGGTTCAATTTTTAATGTTTTGGTTCATTCATTTAGGTTTAATCAAATTGACCTTTTACAAACCCAAAAGCGACAACCATGGAAAAATCAAATTCGGTTTATTCAAATTCAATTTTTTTTCTTTTCAGTTTTTGGTTTAAACTAAAATATATTTGAATAAACAAAATTGAAAAAAAAAATCACTATAAATAAATGTCGATGACTACCTTAACTTTATATGTACATTCTCTATTTTTATATGCACTTTATATGTACATTCTCAATTTTTACGTATATAAAAATAGAAAACACAAACAAACGTGACATTTCCTAACTAAACAACATGAACATAAAAATTAAATGGTCATAAAAATCTAAACAACATAAATCCCAATCCGTGTATATTAATAAAACTAAATTATTCAATCAAATAGTTTTGAAAAAAAAATGAAATAAAACTATTAGATATAAAATATAATTCGGATAAATTAGATTAAATTTTCTTAAAATTCTCATTTATTTACTTAATTTTGATTAAAATTTCTATCTTAAAGTATTATTATAAAATTAATATTATTTTATTGACATGTATTTTATTTATTTATATATTTGTAATTTGGTTTTCGAGTTTGTTTCCGATTTGTGTTTAGAAATTGAAAACCATACCATAAATCATATACATAATTTGATTTAATCGGTTCAAATATTTGAACATTTAAATACTAAATTTGGTTCGATTTATCCATTACTAGGATAGTTGGTATTCGATTCTTTTTTGAATTCATTGCCCTCCCTAATATAGAATCAACTAAAAAAGAAAAATATGTCAAACACATACAACAGAGAGAGTACATGAAAAATAACTACCCTACTCTCTTTGTTCTCTATTATTATCTTAGTATTAAAAATTATTATTTTAAAGTTACTAAATAGTATAAATTACATTATAAATAAAATAGTAATTTTATCATTTTTTATTTACTTTTTTATTAAAATTAAAGTAAAACATTATTATAAGCATTAAATAAGGTAATAATAAAGATATTCTTTTTATTTTTCAGTATTTTAAATGTGTGGTCAAAACTTAGATAAACCTTAAAAACGACAGAATAGGCCATGAACAAACAAAAATTTCTCTGAGACAACGGAGTAAATAGTGGCCCCAAAGACGGTTTCTGTTCATGAACAGTTTGAGGTATGGGAAAGGATGGCGATGTGGGGGTGCCCCAGGCAAGATCCAACGTCTTGTAAGATGCATCTCTAGACAGGTCCATGCAATTTGTACTGATTTACAACATCCGTCCAACTACCGTTGGGCAATCAACTTTTTGATATTCAATTTTCATCTGTCAATATTTCTAATTGCATATATCAATTTTAGTATAAAAATAATAATTAAAAATAGATGTTAAGATTAATTTTAAAAATAGGTCATATGATATTTTTATTATATATATTAACTTATATTAATGGTTAAAATTTACTAAATTTGACTTTAAAAAAAAGTAGAGTGGACGAAACTGGTATGATGGAGGGAGTATATTGTAGTAGAGTTGTCTATCTCTAACCCAAACTGAGAGTTAGATTTGTATTAATATGGATGATCTCAACTTGAAATTCGATTCTAATTGGAGATATTTTGACCCATATATAAAATTCGACAAGATCGAATTCAACTTGAAACTCGATCCTGACATGAGAAATGTCGATCTAAACCCGAAGCCGACACAATTGAATTCAACTCGTAACCCAATTCTGATCTGATAATCTAGAACCGAACTTGATATGAACCCAAACCCGAAATCAACCCAAACTTGTAAACAACTCGAACTCGATTGAATCAAATAAATCAGCTATACAACCCTATATGTAATCAAGCCAAAATCGATTCAACTCGAAAACCATGAAATCCAACTGATTTAATTTTGTAATGGACCAAATCTGTAACGATCCAATCAATTAAACTCAGGGGTGGCAAAATAGACTCGTAATCTGCGGGTCAAGTGAGTTACCTATTTTAAATTCGGATAGGTATGGGTAAAATGGGTAATGAGTTAAATGGGTAATGGGTTAAATGGACAATGAATTAAATGGTACTTGAAAAATATGAGTTGGACGGGTTAGATTTGCAGGTTCACCGCAGGTATGCCAATGTGGGTAAACCCGCGATGGGTTGCTAAGTAACTCACATGGTTCACTATATGGGTTGAAACCCGCAGGTTTTACCCATATGGGTTGATATATAAACTCATATGGGTTCATAAATGGGTTGAAACTCACGAGTTTATCCATTTTGACCCATGTGTTAAATATATTTTTACCCGCGGGTGGCGGGTTTCAACCCAACCCATTTGTGACCCGACCCATTTTTTACCCATAATAAAGTGGGTCGAAGTGGGTCGAAATGGGTCATACCCATATTTTTTAACAACTCATATTATCCAACCCGTATTCGAACTGACCGCCTATTTACCACCCCTAATTCAACTCAATATATAATCGATATAAATGAAAAGTAAATGTTTTTATAATTAAATAATTAATTAGTAACTAGAATATTTTTAAGTTAAGAGAATAAGTGATAATTAGTGTTTATGACAAAAGTAATGATATTTTCACTGAAATTTGATAGTGAAACATTAAATTGAATGATGTGTCATTAGAAAAATGACTAATATATCCATTGTGAGTTACAATGTTTAAGGAATGTATTAAGTGATTTGGTGTTTTCATTAATGCAACATCATTCCCTTTGATGTTTCCCTATCAATTTTCACTGAGAGTATCATTACTTTTATGATAAATTAGGTTAATCATAAGTATAAAATGTCCATATTCATGCATTACAATCGTCATCTAGTTCAAAAGTCCCTCTCATGTGAGAACGTCTCTTGGTGAGACCAGATGCAAACTACAAATAAAAGAAACAAATAATGTTTTTAAATTTGGGGGTAGGAACATAGTTAATATGTTTTCGGGGTAGATTTTACATTAAGCACTGAAATTTAGGGACTAGAATTGCAAATAAATAAAATACGAAAAGTCATCCCTAACATATCGCTGCTCTTCTACGGTCAAGCGGTGCCGTGTTTTAGTGGTCGAAAACTGTTCGGTCTCTCCAGTTTTATACTGCCTCATCGGCATTGTGCCTAACCTTCATATCACTGTGCTCCACCACAGTTGGCCGCTACTTTGTTGTCGTGCTCTAGTTTCTCTGGCTTCAAATCACATCGAGACATCAAATCCTTGTTTTTCGGCTTTGAATCGCCGCTGGTGATGACGACTAAGCTCCGGATCTCAATCAATGAAGTCCCTCAGCCTCGATTCGTGTGGTTGCGGTACCAAAGCACTGGTTCAGCATCAAGTTAGGGATGGGTTCAGTCAGGGCGATGGGGAATGGTCAGGGGCTGAGCCAGAAAAATATTTTGGTGGTTTATAATTTAATTTGATGACTCTATGTATGAAAATAGTGTTAAAATTTAGAGAAAAATTTAAATTTAGAAGGATAAAATGTTCTAAAATTAAAAATAAATTAAGTCCTAATAAAAAATCATATATTAATTAATTACAAATATTTTTAAAAAATTCTTTAAAAAGTGGGGCAATTGCTCACCTTGTCCTGGCGTAGCTCAGCCCCTGGGAATGGTACGGGTCAATTTTTATTAATCTCCAGATATATCGTTGGAAACATTTTTTCGATTATGATGTTGACAAAAGCACTAGTTCAACATCGAGTTAGGGATGGGTCCGGTCAGGCCGGTGCTAATTAAAGACTACGGGTGCTAATAATAACCAGTACATGTGATGATCTTTGTCGGTGTTGAATGTAAAAATGATGTCATATGATATTATATTTTGGGCACCGATTTAAATCAAATACCGCTATAAAGAGAATTGCCGGTGTGTGCTTGTACTTAGAGTGATCTTAATTTTCTTGCACAGGTAAATGCTGAGCGCCCGTATGATACTGATATTGATGCTCATTATTCTAGAAACGGTTCTTAAATTCACAAACTGGTGCATATTTTGTTTTGCATTTGCAATGTTCTATTTTAATTTTCTCTGGCCCATCCCGTATCGAAACTCAGAGAAATTTTACAGAAGAAACAGAGCAACTAAATTACTATAAATATGAATACACATAATTAAATATTATCTGAATGGAAACAAGATTATTTCTAAGCAACAAGAAATTATTAATTTTAAAACTATAGAAGTCAATAAAAATCATCCATGAACCAACAAATTTATAAAACAGCTAAATTAAAATGAAATTAATTTTTTATCCTCTATTTTATAGTATGAGATCAATAGAAGTCTTGCATTCTTTCGAATATACGTCCACCCGAGCCTGACACCATCTATCGACTACAACTGCTATATCCTTGCAATTGTATGCTCCTTGTCTTTGAGGAATTATCTGTTGTGTGAAAAACATCCTGATCATTGATTGAAAAACATCCTGATCATTGAAAAACAGAATGTCCTCATCCGGTGCCAACTTTAGGGTTCTTTTCTCTTTTTCCTCGTCCATTTGCAACTTCGATGGATATTATTGGGTTAGTATTGAAAATATATTTACATACACACACATTTTTATATGAATTTAATAATTAAAATTTCCGCAGCTATGCCTTTGACTTCTGGGGTTTGATAATATTTATCCTTTCCCTTGTTTGATTCAAGGTAGACCAGCGATTCGTCTAGATTAAAATTCTTGGAACTTATTTCCTGCTCGATCTCTTCTTCAGTGTATCCCTAATCCATCAACTTCTTTCTCTCGTTCTCTTTTGGCTGTTCGATAAGCTTTTCCCTTGTAGCCCTATTACTCACCAGTCCGGTGTGGTGGGTGTATTTCTTTTCCTTTGACTAAGCACTTACCCTCGTTTTTTTATGAAACCCAAAAAAATTATATTCAGTTATTATCACAACGAAATAGTTGATAAATATTGAAATAATATTTGTGAATTGGTTTAAGAACTATACTTACCATGAACTCTTTTGTTTTTCTATTTTCCTCGAATAGTTTCCATTCCTCCTCATCCGTCCACCCGTACTTTTCTCATGGTTTGTACTTTGGAATTTTTCCGCTTGGCATGAAATGTATATACTTGTTTTCCACCTTCGATTTCAATTACAATGTGCATCGGCAGCCTTGCCTACCACATCCTTCCTCAACTTCCTCCATTGTTCTTCAGTCATTTTTATTTTAAACTTGAAAATTGCTTGAGAAGGGTTATTACATAATATATAGGTTAATAGAAACAGTTAGGCATTTCAAATATAAGTATTATAAAATAGTGTTTTACCTTTATGTCTCTCCACACCTCCTCATTCACATCTAACGGAACGTTCGGTCAGTGTGCCCATGTACCAAATCTTACCCGCCTCCAAAATGCGTAGTTTCAATAAGTGATCCAAGAGCTCCAATTTTTAACACAAATGGGAGGTCGTCGCCGTACCTCTCAAAAATACTATTAATACCTTTTTTTCTTACTAACTACAACTAAGTAGATAGTGGCAAGTCGAGGTCGTCTACAGAGACAGTGGATATTCCAAAGTGTTATACGATGCTAAATATTGCGTTACATATATAGATATACATATAAAAGCACATAAAAAGGGGGGATTTTTGGTTTGGTTTTTTCCTAAGTTATGAATTTAAAAGCAAGTTACACTAATAAAGCATACAATCTTTAAAACCAGATTAAGTACGAATTATGGAGTCTTGGGGGCAATTAACTTATACTTCCAAGCCTTCTATCTATCATCGAACATATAACCTATGTAACACCTTTTCTACTTGCTATGAAGATAAATCTTTCATTATTCTATGATAGTAGTTTACACGAGTGAATTCGACATCTCTCGCTAAACCTCACTAATGACATCTTTAGTCGTTCAACGCCTAAAGGTATCCCATTAATGGTGTTAAGTTCAAAGAATCAACAAGCTTGGTAACACCTAT
>JAULKM010109525.1:0-23384 GCA_032355605.1 Rubia tinctorum
CTCCTAGTTGACTTACTCCAAACAATGGTAGTTTCCCTATGATTGGTCAAACCAATGGCCTTCAATCCATTGTCAAATTTATGCCCATCTGTAGTGGCCTTATCAATGGCCTTGGAAATACGTACTCTCACTGAATCGGAACGACGAAAACATGTTCAACCCACTTTTGGATCATGTTCAACCCTCCTGCAAGAAATCCAGAAATCACAGAAACATCAAAAGCGATTGAAAAAATCCACATTCCAAACAAATTAGAGCAAAAAAAAAACTTTAATTTTCTTGCAGGTAGAACTGGGTGAACTCCACCTGGTGAGGTCCGACGGCTTTAGTGGAGCAGTCATAGATGATGAATCTGGTGTTTGTTATGCCCTTCTTGATGGGAGAATGGTGGCGGAAGCCCTAACGATGGGGAAGGATGTCAACGGGAGGGGTAGCTGGTGGTGGCAGAAGCCCTAGTGGCAGAGGAGGTGGTGGAGGTGGAGCGACAGCAGTGAAAGTAGTGGAGGCGCAACGGTGAAAGTCTGAAAGGGCAAAGAGCATTTTTATTTTCTAATTTTTTTATTTGGCCCAAAAGGCAGTTGATCATTTTCGGTCAGTCAATGGCCAAAAAATGCCTGAATATAGATTTCCGGGTTATATTTTAACTTTTAAAAAGTAGTTAGGGTTATTTTTGCACTAAAAATTACCTCAGGGTTATATGTTCACTTTCTGAATTTATATAGGGTTATATTTTTATACAACCCATTTCTTCATTCTAAATATATTCAATAAAGTTAACATCTTCCAAAGTTTGCTAACATGATTGTTGAATGGTTTCAGATGTAAAGTAAAATTCCTATAAACTTTTAATATTTCCTAATTTAATATAGGCTATAGTTGCTAAGATTTAGGTAATTTCATTTTTTTTCCATTTAAATTTTTTTTACGCATGAACTACAACAAAATGGGCTAAGTAAGATGTGAAAATAAATCCCTTGGAGTAAAGTTTGTCAATAACTAGCCAATTCTTACTTGTTGTCCACTCAATATGTCTGATTTCTCAAGTGTCTTCATGGCACATATTTTTCTTGTACTCTGAGCAGGGCACAACCTTATGTGCACTCCCAAATTAAGGTGCTATAATTTCATTGCAATATAAAAAACCAGTGCAAAATAAAGTTCATCTTACTTTAAATTCATATATGAACTCCAAAATAAAATGCATTTTCTGGTAGTTTAAGTCATGGTAGAAGTCAAGTTTCAACTTTTGTTAATGAACGAGGCCACAGAAAAATACTTCACATGGTAATTCTCTTGAGAAGGTTAAATACAGTGGCAGTTACAACTTAAAATATTTAATTTTCGGTAACATTTTGCACAAAATTTGCATAGGTTAATATCAGTCTTGTAACTTTGATAGTAAGGTTTCCTACATTGTTTGAGGTGGTGGTTTGCATAAAATATGCACACTCGACTATTAGTTCCTTAAGTTTGAATTAATTAGTTGGGTTTTTTATTTTGATTTTAGAAATCTATTTGAATTTTCAACACCAATTCCTTTGAAGTATGATGTACGGAAGTGACACCAACAATAATAAGGTTTTAGTTTTACAGAGTGAATCTTGTGCTTCTTTTAATGGGAAGAATATCTGAAATCAGGGATTTGGATATTAGACCCAAAACTAACCCTGCCGCCAGTCTGGCTTCTTCACCTCCAAAAAGTGATGGTGTAAAAGTTGGTGCACTGAAGTAAAACAACAAGTGGATGGATGAGCATTTACTATTTGCAATGAGAAAGGTGGACAACATATAAGAACATTAGGTTCTAACTGTGATGCTATTGCTAATGTTATGGTGGTTATGAAAAAAAATTTAATATTGCAATCTAAATTGCCTAAGTAAAATGAAGATGAAAATTTATCTCTACTGATGAATTCATCAGACTGTGTAATTTGAATTGCAACCAATAAACATCTACTACGCATTTGTAAATCACATGCCATACTCAACCGAAAACAAAACTAAGAACATTTTCTGTCCATATTCTTCAAGACGTGTACAATTTATGTTATTATAGAATCCTAGTTACCATATATATATATACATATGATTTTATTGACTCACAACCATTTAATAAAATAATTAATTTTTTGACACTTGCCTAAAAATTGCACGCATTCACTAGAAAACATGCCCATTAATCGCACATAAAATAGGATATCTTGAGGAAAATTTGCAACCTTTAAAACCTGTACATTTGAATTATACAAACTACCATACATTAATTTAATAACAGTTACATGCAAAAGAACCACTAATCAATACCTGGGCAGGAAATTGTGTTCACTAAAAACCAATAAGTGTGCATGCATATGGATCGATATTCATATTGCCATGATTAACTGCATCAAAGATGCCATGAATCTTCCTATCAGAGTAATTGAATAGAAAGAGCTGGATTCCGAGATGAATGTTCTTCACGTATGAGAAATGCAAACTTGGTAAGCTTGTTGACAGATAAAGCACAAACATAAATACAAATTTATGTTTGACATGTGAATATATCATAACTCTAAGCACACAAATTGTTTTAGAAATGAAAGAAAATAATTAATTAAACATCACACATTTGAGATACCATAGCACGATGGCATACCAAATAGTTGTTTGCTAAGACATTCTTTCGTGGTTATCTCTTTGCAACAAAATATTACACCTCCGAGATTGGCTTTCTCCAAATTCCTATCAGTGACAAGCCCTTCATTCATCTGAAACACTTGCAGTTTTCCTCCAGCCATCGTCCTTCAAAATTCGAACCTCACAAGACAAATTTTCATTTTATTTCCAGATGAACATCAACTTAAGGCTGCCCTGTGTACTGTATTAGTTTTGAATTAGGATATACTTCAACCAAATTTCACTCAAAGATTTCAATCCATTAGAGTGTATACATCATGGAAGGAGGCATGTATGCATTAATATTTAGCATGAGAAAATTAGAATATGAAAGGGTTTGGAGGCGAGTGTTGTGCAATATTCGAGCAAATTCAAAAAAAATTACAAAAACATATTAACAAAAAAATCTAAGAAATTCTAAATCCTCATTATCACTGGGGTAGAACAGAAACATTAAATATTATTCAAATATGAGTAGCTGTACACAACAATCAAATTTTGACAGAACGAGAAAATGAGAATATGCGAGGGCAATTTTTGAAGAAATTGAAAATCCGCGCGCAGACAGATTACGGATGAGAGAAAATACATTAAAAAAAAAACTATTCAACACTAAAATCAACCTTTAAAATCTATGAAATATATTATAGTCATTTTCGCATACATAAACAGCAACTTCAAGTCTCTCTCATTAGCGCGCCCTAAGTTACCAGTTAACAGAAATGCCACGTAACATAAACCTAGTGAAGAACGCTCAAGAGATTTTTTTAAAAAAATTTAGCATGAGGAGAAATGGAAGAAAACATGCAGGAATGGCGGCGATGTCGGTACTTAGGTGGTGGGGCCGTCCGAGCAATTACAGTTGTTTTGGAACGAGCGGGAAATGGTGTGATTATTAAGTATTTTTGTTTGTCTATCTTTTTTTTAACTAAAAACATTCCGTTTGATTTCTTCATAAAACCATTTGTATTTATCATTAAATTAATGAGTGTAGAGTGGGGTGATTCATCTATGCATTACACGAGTTTAAGGATGTATGGGATGAATTCAAATATATTGTAAAGTTCAAATTATCCGTCTACACACTTTTTTAATCAAATTTTCAAAGACATTTTTGGCCATAAATTTATACTAATATATGGACACCAATATTATTATGTGAGATATTGTTAGATTTCCATGATGATGTATTTTCTAAATATCATATTTTAATACACCAATAGTAAAAGTATATAAAGTTACTGTTGGTCAAATATGACTTGAGAAAGTTGACCAAAAAGTGTGCAGATTCGATTGGGACAAAGTATAACTCGGAAAGGCATGTGGTACCTTACGAACTCGGAACGACACAGGGTTCCTCAATCAGAGCCAAATTCAGTTCCTAATTTCGATCCCATGGGATGCGGACTTTCTGTTTTAGTCCCTGTGTCAGTTCTTCTCTATAAATTCATCCGCTTTTTTAATATCAATTTAACTTCTGAGTTCGGAATACTATTCAGCTTGAATGATATTAAAGGGCTGAATTGGCTTACGATTTTGGAATATCACATGGCTCCAATGATAAAGATACTATTTTTCATTCATTTTCCTCATTCAATAGCCACAATTGTAACTCACTACACATAATTATTCTACAAGCTAACAAAATACAACACTAAGAACAATTTTTATTCTTTAAAGATGTGTACAATAATTTTAATGTTACACAATCCTAGTGACTACTACCTCCGTCCCAGAGAAAATGACACATTTACTTTTTCATAGTCTTCAATGATCATGTTTGACCAACAATATCTCTAGCTACACACAAAACAATTTTGCATAAAAATTGATATTTGGAAAATAGATGTTAAGACGATTCTAAAAATATCCCATTTGATATTTTTATTTTATTTATATTAATATATAATTAGGGTCAAAGTTCGTAAAATTTCACTTAGAAAAAGTAAATGTGCCATTTTCTCTGGGACGGAGGGAGTATAATATATGACTTCATTAACCCTCAAATATTGAATAAAATGAATTGTTTTTTTGAAAATTGCCTAATAATTGCACGTATTCAGTTGAAAACATACCCATTAATCGCACATGAAATAGGATATGTAAAACTGGTAACATTAGAAACTAATACTAGCAACTAATACATGAGTTGTGTTTGATGTTACTTGTGTTGTAGCTAACAAATATTCTTTTGCTTGCATATATAATTTGTCTCACAACTACTCAATGTACATGGCGGAAAGAGTCACGCATTTATTTTTCCTTTCTTTCTCACTTGGAATAAAGACAAAATGAAGCTGCAGCTTTCAAGACCCAAAAAATTCACGAAATCTCCAATTTTTTAATAGAAAGGCTAATTCATTCCTCCAATGAGATTTGGAAACACCAAACTACGATTAATTTAGAAATGGATCAAAATGTTTCATCCCAATTAGGAAAATCAATCTAAACCGGAATCCCAAACTAAACTAAATCACATGATATGAAAAAATAAATCCAAACAAAACCTCTATATTTTAACGAATGTATTTAATAGTATTTCAACATCACATTTGTAAATCACATATCGTAGTCAACCCAATACAACACTAATAACATTTTCATTCTATAGTTTTCAAGAGTTTGTGGTTTGCACAAAATAAACACACTCGAGTACTAATTCCTTTAGTTTGAATTAATTGGTTGATTTTGTTGATTTTGATCCTTGTTTTAGTTATCTGTTTAAATTTTCAACACCAATTCCTCTAAAGTTTTATATACTGGAGCAACACCAACAATACTAAGGTTTTAGTTTTGCTTGGTGAATCTTGTGCTTCTTTTTAATGCGAAGAATATATGAAAGAAGTGACTCGGATATAAGACCCCAAACTAATGTTGCAGTCAGTCTACCTTCTCCACCGCCAAAAAATAATGGTGTAAAAGGTGATGCACTGAAGCAAAACAACTAGAGGATAGCTGAGCATATACTAGTTGCAGTGGGAAAGATGCACAACATGCAAAAACATTTGATTCTATATGTGATGCTATTGTTAATGGTATTGCGGTTATGAAAAATTTAATATTGCAATCTAAAATCGCCTTAGTCAAAAGAAGATGAAAATTTATCTCCACGCATATAATAATCATATTGTGTGATTTGAATTGCACCATTAAACACTTACTACACATTTGTAAATCACATGCTATGCTTAACCAAATGCAACACTAAGAATGTTTTCTGTCCATATTCTTCAAGACGAGTACAATTTATGTAATTATAAAATCCTAACTACAATATATATGTCTTTATTAACACACAACCATGTAATATAATCAATTAATTTTTTTACGCCTAATACTTGCATGCATTCACTAGAAAACATGTTCATTAATTGCACGTAAAATTGGATACCATGAGGTAAACTTGCAACCATTAAAACCTGTACATTTCAATTATAGAAACTGCAATACATTCATTTAATAACAGCTACATGCAAAAGAACCACCAATCAATACCTAGGTAGGAATTTGTGTTCACTCAAAACCACTAACTGTCCATGCATACATATTGACATTCATATTGCACTGACTAACAGCCTCAAAGATGCCATGAAGCTTCTTATCAGAGTATTGAATAGGTACAACGACAATCCCATGAATGTTCTTCATGTATGAGAAATGCGGACTTGGCAATCCCAACGATAGATAAGGAACAAACATAAACACCTTAAACATGTGAATCCATCATTTTCTTAACACATACTATAAGCACACAAACTGTTTCGGAAATGGAAGCAAATAGTTAAAAAAACACCACACATTTGAGATACTACAACGCGATGGCATACCAAATAGTTGTTTGCTAAGAAATTCTTTCATGATGATCTTTTTGCAACCAAATATTACACCTCTAAGACTGGATTTCTCCAAATTCCTCTTAGTGACAAGCCCTTCATTCATCTGAAACGCTTGCGGGTTTCTTCCAACCATCATCCTTCAAAATTCGAACCTTACAAGACAAAATATCATTTTATTACCAGATGAACATAAACTTAACGATGCCATTTATAATGTATTAGTTAAGAAGTAGGTTAAATATAAACTTAAATATACTTAAAGATTTCAATCAATGAGAGCAATTACATCATGGAAGAGAGGCACGTATGTATCAAAATTTAACACAAGAAAATTAGAAACTGAGATGGTTTAAGGGAAGGTGTTGTGCAATATTCGAGCAAATTCAAAACATAATAAAAAACACATTACACACAAAACAAAAATTATACACTATATTCAACATTCATATTTCAAAAAAATAAAATCAATATTCACAATCTATGAAATTCTCAATCCTCATTATCGCTGGGGGAGAAGAGAAATATTAATTACGATTCCAACACAAGCAGTGGCACGCAACAATCAAATTTTGACAGAACAAGAAAATTAGAATCTGCGAGGGCATTTTTTGAGAAAATTAAAAACCCGCACGCTCATAAATTAAGGATGAAGAAAAACACATTCAAACAAAATGATTCAACACTAAAATTAACCTTCAGAATCTATGAAATGCATTACAGTCATTTTCACATACATAAACATAAACATCAACTCCAATTCTCTCTCATTAGCTCGCCCCAAGTTACCAACAAAGAGAAACACTGAAAAATATAAACCCAGTGAAAAACAGTCAAGAGAAAATTAAAAACATGGTTAGCGTTAAAAGAGATGGGGTGAAAACGGACAGGAACGATGGTGATGCTGGTACGAAAGTGGCAAGGCTTTCAAAGCAGTTATAGTTTTTTGGGAACAAGTGGGAGATGGTGCAAGTGTTAAGTATTTTTGTTTGTCTGTACTATTTTAGCTAAATACATTCCATTTATACTCATAAGGTAAGGTACTATGTCTCCCTCATTATTTGTACCTTTTCATTTTATTATTAATAAACAGATAGAGGTTTGTCAAACCCTCCACAATAAAAGCATTATTTTATATAAAAAAAAGTTCAAATCTGAACTTTCACCATATAATAAATGACTAGCATAATCTATGACAGGGTGATCAAATATTCCACAACACTCTATATCGTGTGACATCATTCATGTTTCTTACTAGAGGTTTTATTAATTTTTCACAACCTTGTCCTAAACACAACACACCATAATGTTTTGCAAAGAATCTTCTCCTAAAATATAATAAACAGTGTTGAAAGACGAAACATGATACAAATCATCAAACGACTAAAAATTCCCATAAGATAACAAGAGTCAATCAAATTGGAAAGGAAAGTCACACGCTTGCACATGCTTAGCTGAGATGTAAAACGCCCAATACTGGCTGACAGGAGATTCACAAAAACAATTGTGATTATAGCTGAGCATATATGTTAGTTGGAATGAGAAAGAAGAAGAAGAGCTTCTAATTGTGATCCTATTGTTAATGGTATTGCAGGTATGAAAGATTTGACTTTGCAATCTAAATTTCCTAAGGAACTAATACATGAATTTTAATCACACATAAATAGGATTTGTAAACTTTGTAAAATTAAAAACTAACACTAGCAACTAATACATGAATTGTGATTGATGTGACTTGTGTTGTAGCTAACAAATTTTGTTTTGCATGAAGATAGAATTTGTGTGACAACTACTCAATGTACATGGTAATGAGAGGAACACGTTTATTTTTGCATTCTTTCTAACTAGAGATAAAGACATAATGAAGCCGCAACTTTCAAGACCCAAAAAATTCACAAAATCTCCAGTATTTTTAATAGAAAGGCTACCTTTTCCCCTACTGAGATCCAGAATGTAGGAACATAGAAATATTGTAACATAGTGAGTCACCTAAAACTAGAGCAAGGACTTTTTACAGATAAGTGGATCCATACGATTTACAAATTGAATGAATATATAATGTTTACAAAACAAAAAAAAACCAAACTCAACTTAATTTAGAAATTGTTCAAAACGTTTCATCCCAATTAGGAAAATCTATCTAAACCCGAATCCCAAACTAAACTAAATCACAAGATTTTAAAAATCAAAATCTAAGAAATATTTTCAACATCACATTTGTAAATCACATACCGTAGTCAACACAATACAACACTAACAACATTTTCATTCAATAGTCTTCACGACGTGTACAGTTGGAGTAAATATAGACCCTAGCTAGTGACTATAATATATGACTTTATTGATACTGAAACATTAGATTTAATTAATTAATATTTTGGAAACTTCCTTAATAGTGTCACATATTTACAGAAAACATGCTCATTAATTGCACATAAAAAAGGATATGTAAAATTTGTAATCTATAAATTAACACTAGCAACTAATACATCAGTTGTGTTTGATGTGGCAGTTGTTATACCAAACAATTCATCTCAGGCTTACAGCTGGAATTTGTGTCACAACTACTCAGTGTACTTGGTGGAAAGAGATGGGATAGTACTTTTTGCATTCTTTTTAATGATGAAGTTCTGGTTGTTAAAAATTATCAATGACACTTACAACTTTCGTTGGTCCTATTTTCTTATTCTAATCATATTCATTGAAGTCAACATCTTGCAAAGTTAGCTAACCTGATTGTTGAATGGTTCAGAGGAAAAGTAAAATTCCTATAAATTTTTTATATTTCCTATTTGAATGCAGGATGTAGTTGCAAAGATTTAGGTAAGTTTCCATTTTTTCAATTTATTTTTTTAAAAATAGTTACGCATGAACTACAACAAAATATGCTAAGTAAGATGTAAAAATAAACACATTCTAATAAAGCTGGTCAATAACTAGCCAATTCTCATCTGTTGTCCACTCAATATGTTTGATTTCTCCTGTGTCTTCATGGAATATATTTTTCTTAGTAGGGCATAGCCTTATGTGCACTCTCAAACTAAGGTGATATAATTTCACTACAATATAAAAAATCAGTGCAAAAAAAAGTTCATCTTAATTTAAATTCATTAATGAACTTTGAAATAAAATGTCTTTTCTTATAGTTTAAATCATGGTAGAAGTCGAGGTTCAACTTTTGTTAACGAATGGGGCCGGGGAAAAATACTTAACTACTTATTTCTCTTGAGAAGCTTAAATACTCAGGCACTTACAACTTGAAATATTTTTATTTTTGGTAACATTTTGCACAAAATTTTCATATGTTAATAACGGTCTTGTGACTTCGATAGTAAGGTTTCCTGCATTGTTTTAGGTGGTGGTTTGCACAAAATATGCACACTTGAGCACTAATTCCTTGAGTTTTAATTAATTTGTTGCAACCCTATGACTTCTTCACCACCAAAAAATAATGGTGTAAGAGGTGGTGCACTGAAGCAAGATAGCAAGTGGATAGCTGAGCATATACTAGTTGTAAAGAGAAAGTTGCATAACATGCAAAAACATTAGGTTCTAACCGTGATGGTACTGTTAATTGTATTGTAGTTATGAAAAAAAATGATATTGCATTCTAAATTGCCTAAATAAAAGAAAGATGAAAATTTATCTCCAAGGATAAATACATAAGATTGTGTGATTTGAATTGCCACCAATGAACATTTACCACACATTTGTAAATCACATGCCATGCTCAACCGAATACAACACTAATTTTTTTTGTCCATATTCTTCAAGACCTGTACAATTTATGTAATTATAGAATTCTAGTTACTATATATAATTTTATTGACACATAAACAGTTAATAAAATAATTAATTTTTTGACACTTGCCTAATAGTTGCACGCATTCACTAGAAAACATGCACATTAATTGCACATAAAATAGGATACCTTGAGGAAAGGTTACAACCATTAAAACCTGTACATTTGAATTATACAAACTTCCACTCATAAATTTAACAACTACATGCAAAGGAACCATTAATCAATACCTGGGCAGAAAATTGTGTTCTCTAAGAACCAATAACTGTCCATGCATACGGATCGATATTCATATTGCCATGACTAAAGCCTCAAAGATGCCATGAAGCTTCCTATCGGAGTAATTTCATAAAAAGAGCTGCAATCCCAGATGAATGTTCTTCACGTTTGAGAAATGCGGACTTGGTAAGCCTGTCCACAGATAAGGCACAAACATAAACACCTTAGACATGTGAATCCATAATTTGTTTATCATTAATCCAAGCACAGAAATATTTTTAGAAATGAAAGAAAATAATTAATTCAACACCACACATTTGACATACTATAGCGCGATGGCATACCAAATAGTTGTTTGCTAAGACATTCTTTCATGCTGATCTTTTTGCAACAAAATAATGCACCTCCGAGATTGGCTTTCTCCAAATTCTTATCAGTGACAAGCCCTTCATTCATCTGAAATGCTTGTGGTTTTCTTCCAGCCATCGTCCTTCAAAATTCGAACCTTACAAAAAAAGTCTCATTGTATTACAAGATGAACATCAACTTAAGGCCGCCTTGTATACTTTATTAGTTATGAAGTAGGTTAAACTTCAACCTAAATATACTCAAAGATTTCAATCTATTAGAGCATATACATCATGGAAGAGAGACACATATGCATACAAATTTAACACGAGAAAATTAGAATCTTAAAGTGTTTGGGGAAAGTACTGTGCAATATTCGAGAAAATTCAATCTTCGAATATCACTGGGGAAGAACAGAAACATTAACTATGATTCAAACACGAGTAGCAGTACACAATAATCAAATTTTGACAAAACGAGAAAATCAGAATCCGCGAGGGCAATTTTTGAGAAAATGGAAAACCTGAACGTACACAGATTATGGATGGGAAAAAACACATTCAAACAAAATGATTTAACACTAAAATCAACCTTTAGAATCTATGAAATGCATTACGGTCATTTTCGCATATATAAATATCAACTCCAAATCTCTCATTAGCTCGCCCAAGTTACCAATGAACAAAAATACTCGCGTAACATAATTCCGGTGAAGAACACTCAAGAGAAAATTTTAAAAAAGGTTAGCGTTAGTAGAGATGGGGCAAAAATGTGCAGGAACGGCGGCGTCGCCGATACGAACGTGGCGGGGCAATCGGAGCAATTACAGTTCTTTGGGAACGAGCTGGAAATGGTGTGAGTATAAAGTGTTTTTGTTTGTCTATCCTAATTTTAACTAAAAACATTCCGTTTGTGTTCTTTATGGAACCATTCATATTTACCATTTAATTAATAAGTGTAGAGCGGGGATATTCATCTATGCTTTACACTAGTTGTAGAATGTATGAGGTGATTTCAAATATATTGTGAAGTTCTAACTGTCCATCTACACACTTTTTTATCAAATTTTTGTGGACATGTTTGGTCATAAATTTATACTAATATATAGATACCAATATTATTGTGTGAGATATTGTTAAATTTCCTTAATGGTGTATTTTCTAAATATCATATTTTAATTCATCATTAGTATACATAAATAAAGTTATTTTTGGTTAAATATGACTTGAGAAAGTTGACCAAAAGGTGTGCAAATTTGAATGGGACAGAGTAGAACTCGGAACGACATAGGGTTTCTCACTCGGAACAAAATTTAGTTCCTAATTTCGATCCCATGGGATGCGGACTTTCTGTTTCGGTCCCAGATTCAAGTCCTCCTCCGTAAATTCATCCGATGTTTTTAATCAATTTAACTTCCTAGTTCGAAATGCTATTCGGCTCGAATGATATTAAAGGGCCAAATTGTCATATGATTTTGGAAACTCACACAGCTCCAATGATAAAGATACTATTTTTCATTTATTTTCCTCATTCAACATCAACAATTGTAACCCAGTACATGGAATTATTCTTCAAACTAACAAAAATCTAGAGATAATGCTAACTGAGCAATAATCTATAGATTGGAATAGAAAGCAATACAGTTCTATTCCGAACTTTCATATCACACTAATTTTCCTAAATTGTGTTACTCAACAAAGTTAGGGTTCCAAAGAGTTGTTGAGCAGTTGAGAATAAGATGCCTAGCCAAACAATTCCTTGCATTGCTGATGTCTTTTTTCGAAAAGGCCTTATTGCCTTTGGAATAAACTGCGAGTAGCAACAATAGCATATATTATGTTGAGATTGAGACATTATTAATATTTAGTAAAAGCAAAGGCATAATTACCTTGTCAATTTAAAGTAAATACAACTTTACGTCTTCTATGTAGTCTATTGCGTACAACATTATGTAATAGCCGCACTCTCATATTTGCACTTGTTTCTTGTATAGATTTAAAATAACATATAATTTCAAACGTCTAGTATACATTAATAAATTCTATTGGAAAAGAAGAAGTAATTGTACCATATTATACTTTGATTTCGACCACTTCAAATTTGATTGCACCACCGTCGCTAGTGTTGCTTATAGCGGACTCCAAAATCTTGACAAATGCTTTGGATGGTTAGAAGTGCAATGGATCCATCCAATACACCCATTTCTTTACTGGAACAATCATGATCAATCGCCAATGGTCCTCAAAAATATTAATTTTATATTCATTAAAATGCGTAAATGATGTTTGTAAACGTATTGAAGATCATAAGTATAACCTTTCAATGTAGGGCGCAATGAATAATTTCTTATCCTTCCTCCCAATGTTTTTGCAAATGTAGTTGATTCTCTCTTGGTTTGTACAATCGATTTCTTGAGTCATCACCGGAAACATGTATCAACCCATCCCTTCTTTTAATTATACATAAAATACATGTACCTTGAAATTAAGATTTTTTTTTGCATTTGTTGTAAACAATTTGAAAGAAATAAATAGTTCTATTTTTGCCTGTCCCACATAAAATGTCACACTTTAATTCTTACCCAAAATGGTAAAGAATATGCCGTAAAATTCCAATAACATCATTTTTAACTTCAACAACTTTATGGCTAGCCCACTGCTTTCCCAAAATATTCCTACTTTTTCACAATTATTCTTTGCCACCTCATCTTGCATAAAATACCAAACCATATTTTGTTGTGTCATTTATTCCGGGACGGGGGGAGTATATTTATTACTCATAAGATGTATATAGACATTAGCGTCTAGTTAACTTGCTCACATTTCCACAAGTCCCTGAAATCACTCTACATTTCCAAAAGTTCTGAAATCACTCCATAGAATGATGATATCTTGCTTCCCACCAAATACACAAAGGTTTCCCAAAAAAGCATAAGTTGAGTTGCATTCATGTGGTTGAACCTAATTGTATAGCAGTAGCACGAAGTGAGGTGAGTATTTTGGGACTTGTGCTCTTGGAACCAGTTGTCTAATCTTTTCTGGTGTTCTTTGAACCCGTTTAGGTGTCATATGGACCGGTTTTGGTAGAGTTTGAACCGTTTTAGATGTTGTTAGCCATGCGACTTTCAATTGGTGATCCTTTATAGGATCAACATATATTAGAATGGTCATCAAAATTTCTCTTTTGAGGCCAAGGATATTTATGTCTTCCTATGTATGGTCAACAACTCACTTCATTGAGTTAAAGTTGGAATTGAGCAAAATTGGTAAAACAACACAATTTTTATAAAAAATTTAGGGTTAGTTTCGCACTTTCTAATTTTATGGGGTTATATATGCACTTTCTAAATTTAATAGGGTTCTTTATGCACTTTATCCATGGGAAGGAAATCTATCAAAACCGAAATCCAAAACTAAACTAAATAATATAATTTTAAAAAAAATCTTGACTAAATCACAATATTTTAATTAATGTATTTAACTATATTTTCAACAACACGTTTGTGAATCACATACCATGGTCAACCAAATACAACACTAAGAACGTTTTCAGTCTGTAGCATTCAAGACGTGTACAATTTATGTAATTATAGAATTCCCGTGACCATTATATATGACTTTTTGTTGACACTCAAACATTATAAAAATTAATTAATTTTTTGAATCTTTCCTAATAGTTTCACTTAATCAATTGAAAACATGGCCATTAATCGCACATAAAATATGATATGTAAATTTGGCAATACTAGAAAAAAAATACTAGCAACTAATATATCAATTGTGTTTGATGTGATTGGGTTATATATAAAATTTCTTCTCTTGTTTGTGGCTTGAATATTTGTTATAACTACTCAATGTACGTGACGGAAGAGGCGGGACATTTATTTTTGTATTTTTCTAACTAGGGATTAAGACAGAATAAGGCTGCAGCTTTGAATACCAAAAAAATCACAAAATCTCCTGTTTTTTTTATAGAAATGCTAAGTCGTTCCCCCAATGAGATCTGAAATCTAGGCAATAAGAAGTAGCTAAACACGAAGAGGTCACCGACAACTAGAGCATGGAATTTTTACAGATAAAATGATCCATACAATTTACAAATAGAGTTCATATATATAAAGTTTACAAAAGAAAAAAATCCAACATAACTTAATTAAGAAATTGTTTGAAACATGTCATCCCAATAATTGTACAAAGTTGTCATGGATCATAGAGCTGTAATAGAGTGGCGGTGAGATGAGGGAGTGACGACGGTGAGGTAGTGGCATGTCCATGGGTAGAATTATCATAATTTTTTTGAGGTTGGCGGTTTTTATGTCTTTATGCATGGTTAAAATCTGACTTCATTGAGTCAACTCTGAAATTAAGCAAAATGGGTATAACTGCACAATTTGACAAAAACTTAGGGTTAGTTTCACCCTTTCACATAGTATAAGGTTATATCTGCGCTTTCGAAATTTAATAGGGTTATTTATGCTCTTTACCCTTATGCAAATTTATCAAAACTAGAATCCCAAACTAAACTAAACAATACGATTTTAAACAATAAAATCTAAACTAAATCACGATACTTTAATTAAATTATTTAACTATATTTTAAACAACACATTTTTAAATCACTTACTATAGTTAAACTAGTACTACACTAAGAACGTTTTCGGTCTATATTCTTCAAGACGTGTACAATTTATGTAATTATAGAATCTTAGTTACTATTATATATGACTTTATTCACACTCAAACATTTAATATAATAAATTAATTTTTTTGAATCTTGCCTAATTGTTCCATGTATTCAATAGAAACATGCTCATTAATCGCACATAAAATATGATATATAAAATTGGTAATACTAGAAAAAAACATTTCTAACTAAGACATCAGTTGTGTTTGATGTGGCTGGTGCTGTAGCCAACAATTCTCTCTCATCTGCGGCTAGAATTTGTGTCAAAACTGCTCAATGTAAATTGTGGAAAGAGGCCGGATAAAATTTTCGTAGGTTAATATTGTTCTTGTTACTTTGATAATAAGGTTTCCTGCGTTGTTTGAGGTGGTTGTTTGCACAAAATATGCATACTTGAGTACTAATTCCATGACTTTGAGTTAATTTGTTGGTTTTGTTGATTTCGATCCTTGTTTTAGTTGTAAATTTGGATCTTCAAGACCAATTCCTCTGATGTGTGATGTACCGGAGTGACACAAACACTATTAAGGTTTTCGTTGTACATAGTGAATCTTGTGTTTCTTTTAATGCTAAGAATATATGAAACTGACGCTGTAGCCAGTCTGGCTTCTTCATTGACAAAAAGTAATGGTGTAAAAGGTGGTATGCTAAAGTAAAGCAATAAGTGGATAGCTGAGCATATACTAGTTGCAATAAAAAAGATGCCCAACATGCAAAAAACATTAGGTTCTAACTGTGATGGTACTGTTAATGGTATTGCGGATATGAAAAAAAATTGATATTCCAATCTAAATTTCCTAAGCAAAATGAAGATGAAAATTTATCTCCACTATAAATTCATAAGATTGTGCGATTTCAATTTCCACCAATGAACATCTACCATGCATTTGTAAATCACATTCCATACACAACCGAATACAACCATACGAACATTTTCTGTCCATATTCTTCAAGACGTGTACAATTTAGGTAATTATAGAATCCTATTTATTATATTTATGATTATATTTACACATAACCATTTAATAAAATAATTAATTTTTTGACACTTGCCTAATAGTTGCACGCAAATACTAGAAAACATGCCCATTAATCGCACATAAAATAGGACACCTTGAGGAAAAGGTACAACCATTAAAACCTGTACATTTCAATTATACAAACTACCACACATTAATGTAATAACAACTACATGCAAAGGAACCACTAATCAATACTTGGGCAGGAAATTGTGCTCCCTAAGAACCATTAAGTGTCCATACATGCGGATCGATATTCATATTGCCATGACTAACAACCTCAAAGATGCCATGAAGCTTCCTATCAGAGTAATTGAATAAAAGGAGCTGCAATCCTAGATGAATGTTCTTCACGTATGAGAAATGCAGACTTGGTAAGCTTTTCGATAGATAAGGCACAAACATAAACACTTTAGACATGTGAATCCATCATTTGCTTAACATAACTCCAAGCACACAAATTGTTTTAGAAATGGAAGCAAATAATTAATTTAACACCACCCATTTGAGATACCATAGAGCGATGACATAACAAATAGTTGTTTGCTAAGACATTCTTTCATGTTTATCTTTTTGCAACAAAATATTACACCTCCGAGATTGGCTTTCTCCAAATTCCTCTCTGTGACAAACCCTTTATTCATCGGAAAACCTTGTGGTTTTCTTCCAGCCATCGTCCATCAAAATTGGAACCTTACAAGACAAAATCTCATTGTATTACCAGATAAACATCAACTTAAGGTTTCTCTGTATACTGTATTAGTTATGATGTAGGATAAACTTCAACCCAAATATACTCAAAGATTTCAATCCATTAGAACATATACATTATGGAAGAGAGGCACATATGCATAAAATTTAACACAAGAACATTAGAATATGTGAGGGTGTGAGAGCAAGTGCTTTGCAATATTCCAGCAAATTCAAAACATAATTTGAAAATCACACATTATGCACAAAATGAAAATTATACACTAAATTAACCATTGAAAAAAATAAATTCAACATTCATAATCAACGAAATCCTCTATCCTCATTATCACTGGGGAAGAAGAGAAACATTAACTGCGTTTCAAACACGAGTAGCGGCTTACAATAATCAAATTTTGACAGAACGAGAAAATGAGAATCTCTGAGGGCAATTTCTGAGCAAATTGAAAACACGCGTGCACACAGATCAAGGATGAAGAAAAACTTATTAAAATAAAATGATTCAACACTAAAATCAGCCTTCAGAATCCATAAAATGCATTATGGCCATTTTTGCATACATAAATGTCAACACCAATTCTCTCTCATTAGCTCGCCCCAAGTTACCAATGGAGAGGAATACCGAAAAACATAAACCATGTAAGAACAGTCAAGAGAAAATTTGAAAAAATGGTTAGCGTGAGGAGAAATGAGGAGAAAACCTGCAGGAATGGTGGCGACGCCAGTACGAAGGTGGCGGGGCCATCATAGAAGTTACAATTGTTTGGGAACAAGCAGGAAATGGTGTGAGTATTATGTATTTTTTTGTCTATCCTATTTTAACTAAACACATTCCATTCATTTTCATAAGGTAAGGTATTAAGTCTCCCTCTTTATTTGTAGTTTTTTATTTTATTATTAATAAACATGTAGGGGTTTGTCAAACCACCACAATAAAGTCAGTATTTTATATAAAAAAAGTTCAAATATGAACTTTCACCATATAATAAAGGACTAACATCTTCTATGAGAGAGTGATCAAACATTCTACAACACTCTATATAGTGTGACAACATTGATGTATCTTACAAAAGGTTTGATTTCTTTTTCACAGCCTTGTCCTAAACACAACAAACCATAATTTCTGCAAAGAATCTTATCCTAAGAGATAGTAAAAGAGACTGGAAAAAAATGACACAAATCATTAAAAGACGAAAAATTCCTATAAGGTAACACAAGTCAATCAAATTGGAAAGGAAAGTAACACGCATGCACATGCTTAGTTAAAATGTAAAATCACCAAGACTGGCTGACCGAAGGTTCATAAAAACAATTGTGCTTATAGCAGAGCATATATGTTAGTTGGAATGAGAAATAGATTTTAATTGCAATCCTATTGTTAATGGTATTGCAGGTATGAAACATTTGAGTTTGCAATATAAATTTCCTAAGGAAAATGAAGATGGAAATTTATGTCCAAGCATGTAGTCATCAGATTGTGTGATTTGAATTGCAACAAAAAAAATCTACAACGCAATTCTAAATCACATAACATAGTCAACAAAATAGAACACTAAGAACAAATTTTATTCTTGAAAGATGTGTAAAATTACATAATCCTAGTGACTATTATATATGACTTCACCAACCCTAAAATATTGAATAAAATAATTTTTTTGAAATTTTCCTAATAGTTTCACGTTTTCAGTAGAAATCATGCCCATTAATTGCATATAAATAGGATATATAAAAATGGTAATATAGAAATTAACACTAGCAACTAATACATGTGTTGTGTTTGATGTGACTTTTGTTGTAGCTAATAAATTTTATTTTGCATGGGGATAGAATTTGTGTCACAACTACTCCATGTACATGGTGGAAAGAGGCACACAATTATTTTTGCATTCTTTCTAACTAGGGATAAAGACAGAATGAAGCTAGAAATTTAAGGACACAAAAAATTAACAAAATCTCCAGTTTCTAATAGAAAGGCTAACCCGTTCCCTCAGTGAGATTCAGAATATAGGCACCTAGGAGTAGTGTAACGCAGTGATATCACCTACAACTAGAGTTGGGGATTTTTATAGATAAGAGGATCCATACAATTTACAAATAGAGTGAATATACATTTTACAAAAGAAAAAACCAAACTCAGCTTAATTTTGAAATTTTTTTAAACGTTTCATCCCAATTAGGAAAATCAATCTAAACCGGAATCCCAAACTAAAATAAATCACATGATTTTATAGATAAGTGGATCCATAAAATTTACAAATAGAGTGAATATACATTATTTACAAAAGAAAAAACCAAACACAACTTCATTTAGAAATTGTTTTAAACGGTTCATCCCTTTTAGGAAAATCTATCTAAACCGGAATCCTAAACTAAAAAAAATCACATGATTTTAAAAAAACAAATCTAAACTAATGCATTTAACAATATTTTCAACATTTAACAATATTTTCAACATTTTAACTAATGCATTTAACAATATTTTTAACATCACATTTGTAAATCACATGCCATAATCAACCCAATGTAACACAAACAACATTTTCATTCTACAGTTTTCAAAACGTGTACAACTAATGTAAATATATAATCATAGCTAGTGACTATAATATATGACTTTATTGATATTGAAACATTAAATTTAATTAGTTAATATTTTGGAAACTTGCCTAATAATTGCACATATTCACAAAAAAACATGCCCATTAATCGCACACAAAGATAGGATATATAAAATTGGTAATACTAGAAATTAACACTGGCAACTAATACATCAGTTGTGTTTGGTGTGACAGCTACTATACCTGACAATTCTTCTCTAGCTCGCGGCTAGAATTTGTGTCACAACTACTTAGTGTACTTGGCAAAAAGAATTGGGACACTATTTTTTGCATTCTTTTTAATGATTGAGTTCTGGTTGTTAAAAATTATCGATCATACTTACCGATTTCATTGGTCCTGTTTCCTTATTCTAATCATATTCTTTGAAGTCAACATCTTCCAAAGTTAGCTAACCTGATTGTTGAATGGTTTCAGATGTAATGTAAAATTCATATAAACTTTTAATATTTTTTATTTTAATGTATGCTATAGTTGCAAAGATTTAGGTAATTTTCCATTTTAAAAAAAATAGTTACCAATGAAGTACAACAAAATAGGCTATGTAAGATGTGAAAATAAACCCATTCGAGTAAAGTTGGTCAATAACTAGCCAATTCTCATATGTTGTCCACTCAATATGTTTGATTCCTCCAGTGTCTTTATGACATGTATTTTTCTTGTACTCTTAGTAAGGCATAGCCTTATGTGCTCTCCCAGACTAAGGTGTTATAATTTCACGACAATGTAAAAAAAATAGTGCAAAAAAAATTCATCTTACTTTATATTCATATATGAACTTGAAAATAAAATGTATTTTCTGATAGTTTGAATCATATTAGAACTCAAGCTTCAAATTTTGTTAATGAACGAGGCCACAGAAAAATACTTCACATGGTAATTCTCTTAAGAAGCTTAAATACATGGGTAGTAACAACTTAAAATATTTTATTTTTGGCAACATTTTGCACAAAATTCGCGTAGGTTAATATCAGTCTTGTGACTTTGATAGTAAGGAATCTGATATGAATCCCCTTGTGAACACTCTGGATTGCAGAATTTTAGATCTTTGACTAAACGAGTGATTTCACAAACCCTAGTATAGCTGCACAAAATGATCAAAACTAGCCCTAGAGATCTTGAACAACTCAAGAATTTTAAAGCCAACTAGCCATTTATAATTTGAAAATTTGCTCGTTAACTAGCCCGTAGGATTAACTCACAAATAAAGGGTTCTTTGTTCACTAACTATCCCGCATGATTAGTTCACAAGGATATTGATCCTTAATTAACCCACAAGATTAAGCAACAATGAAAATTAATGATTGCAAGTAATAAACTTAAAAATCTGAATTTTTGGTTGATAAAAATGGTTGGTATAAAAGTCGTGTATAAGCCCTCTATTTATAGAGGTAATCTCGGCCACAAAACCCTAATTACAATTTGAAACAGAATCGAATTTTGGCTGTTTTAAGAAGCTAATACCATATCTAACTAGAACTCCTAAAATAAAAGGTAATCTGCTCGGATTCTTCTTCAAGTAACCTTGAAGAATATTACCTTATCTAATCTTACTAAATCTAATTCCAATCAACTCAAAACTCCAAAATTACAATATTTCAAAAAAAATCTAACTATGAACACACTACCATATTAAAAACTCAGTGGGAAAATGAGTATAGTATTAAGCTCCTAAAAATATTAAACTAAGAAAATATAATAAATGATATTTTTGATATCGTATCAGTTTCTTGCGTTGTTTGAGGTGTAGTTTAAACAAAATATATACACTCGAGTACTAATTCCTTTAGTTTGAAATAATTGTTTGGTTTTGTTAATTTTTATCCTTGTTTTAGCTATCTATTTGAATTTTCAACACTAATTCCTCTGAAGGTTGATGCATCGGAGCAGCACCAACAATATTAAGGTTTTAGTTGTACAAGGTGAATCTTGTGCTTCTTTCAATGCGAAGAATATATGAAAGTAGTGACTCAGATATCATACCCCAAACCGATGCTGCAGCCGGTCTGGCTTCTTTACCGCCAAAAAGTAATGGTGTAAAAGGTGGTGTGTTGAAGCAAGAAAACAAGTGAATAGCTGAGAATACACTAGTTACAATGAGAATGATGCCAACATGAAAAAACATTACGTTCTAACTGCGATACTATTGTTAATGGTATTGCAATTTTGAAAATTTTGATATTTCAATTTAAAATGCCTAAATAAAATGAAGATGAAAATTTATCTTCACACATAAAATTATCATATTGTGTGATTTGAATTGTCACCAATGAAAATCTACTGTACATTTGTAAATCACATGTCATACTTAACCAAATACAACACTAAGAACGTTTTCTGTCTTTATTCTTCAAGATGTGTACAATTTAGGTAATTATATAATCCTAGTTACTATATATGACTTTATTACCACACAACCATTAATAAAATTAATTAGTTTTCTTACAATTTCTAATAGTTGCACGTCTCTGAAAACATGCTCATTAATAGCCCCATAAAAGAGGATACCTTGAGGTAAACTTGCGATCATAAAAATCCATACATTACAATTTTAGAAACTATCACACATTTATGTAATAACAGCTACATGCAAAGGGACCACTAATCAATACCTGGGGAGGAAATTGTGTTCTCTTAGAACCATTAAGTGTCCATGCATACAGATCGATATTCATATTTCCACGAGTAACAGCCTCAAAGAGGCCATGAAACTTCCTATCGTAGTAAATGAATAGAAAGAACGAGAATTTTGGATGAATGTATTTCACTTATGAAAATTGCAGACTTGGAAAACCTGCCGACAGATAAGGCACAAATATAAACACCTTATTGATGTGAATCCATCAGTTTCTTAACATATACTACAAGCACACAAACCCTTTTGGATGTGTTAGCAAATAATTAAATAAACACCACACATTTGAAATACTATAGCACGATGGTATACCAAGTAGTTGTTTGCTAAGGCATTTTTTCATGGTGATCTTTTGGAACCAAATATTACACATCAGAGTCTGGCTTTCTCCAAATTTCTCTTAGTGACAAGCCCTTCATTCATCTAAATGCTTGAAATTTTCTTCCATCCCTCGTCCTTCAAAATTTTAACCTCACAAGATAAAATATCATTATATTACCAGTTGAACATCAACTCAAGGATACCTTGTATACTTACTGTATTAGTTATGATGTAGGTTAAACTTCAACCTAAATATACTCAAAGTTTTCAATCCATTAGAGCATATACAACAATGAAGAGAGGCGTATATGCAAAAAAAAAGTAACATGAGAAAATTTGAATCTGTGAGGGTTTTCAGGCAAGTGCTGGGCAATATTCGAGAAAATTCAAAATATAATTTAAAAAACACACATTATGCACAACGAAAATTATACTCTAAAATCAACATTCATATTTTTAAAAATAAAATCAAAATTCATAATCTATGAAATCCTCAATCCTCATTATCACGAGGGAAGAATAGAAACATTAATTGTGATTCG
>JAULKM010109534.1:0-23379 GCA_032355605.1 Rubia tinctorum
AAGTTTTGGGCTTTTTTGAAGCTGAAGTTAAAGTTTCCAATGATTCGCCCTCTCGTTTATTGCTAGATTCTGGGTTACGTTCTGTGTTTCCCGGAGCCGGTTTGGCTATAGAATCATCCGCCATTTTTATGTACTGATACACACAATTTGAGAGAGTACAATGAAGCAGTTCTCTTCGGACAGTGGGAACGAAGAGCTTTTGACGAAATCGTTGGATGTTTCACCCTTTATCCCTGTAATTAAACTTTGTTTTAGTTTTTTCCCATTAACGGCAGTAAGTTTCAATTACTAATTTACTACTAATGGCAGTAAGTTTCAATCCCTCATCTCAAGATGGTGAGATGAGGGACCAAACTGCAATTCCTATTAGAAAAAATGAGGCTGAATTACGGGATCAAATTACAAATATTACAAAACAGGGCTGAAGAAAGCGTTTCTAAAGTTGGGCTATAAGAAAATTTGGGTCAAAATTTGGATTACAACTCAATGTCCCATTTCCGGAAAGAAATCATCAAAATCAAGGAATTTCAATAGACTGAAACGCAGCTTCAAACTCAACAAATTTTCAATTCAGAGCAAAACACCGGATCGAAGCAACGAGTATCGGAATCGCCGGATCTGAATTTGCAATTCTTTGGTATTTCCATTTGAATTTTGCGGCGGAATGATGACAAACGCAGGTTTAAAAGTTTCTACGATCTACGACGGTGAAATCGTCGAGGTATTAAGAAAGCAACAAAGTTGTTGAAACTGAAAATTCAACAAACTTACATCAAGTTTGGATTTGATTACATAAATATAGTTAAACGCACGATGTAACTATATGAACACATGAAGTAATGTATTCATATTTTGCTAGATAATTTTTCAAGGTTAGGAATTCGATTAAATGCATTTTGTTAAGAAAATTTTGGTGTTTATAAATTTATTGGAAAGTATGAAGTATCGTGGTAAACTCTCGATGTTGCTGTATAAACACATGAAATAGTGTGTTCATATTTTGTTAGATGATTCGTCCAGGTCTGAAGTTCAATTAGATGCATTTTGTTAAGAAAATTTTGGTATTTTTAAATTTGTTGGAATGTATGAAATACTATGTTAAATGCACGATGTAACTTCATGAACACATGAAGTAACGTTTTCATAATTTGCTAGGTGATTCGTCAAGGTCTATAATCCGTTTGGATGCGTTTTGTTAAGAATATTTAAAATTTGCTGGAGCATATGAAGTATTATATCAAACGTACAATGTAACTGCATAAACACATGAAGTAATGTGTTCATAAATGTTAGATGATTTTTCAAGGTCTAGAATTTAATTAGATGCATTTTGTTCAAAAGATTATAGCATTTACAAATTTGAGTTAAGCGCTAAAATGACCCCGACTTTAGCTTGAAAATGTCAATATAACCTGCAATCTCAGAAAGTACCAAAATAACCTTTGACTCCGCTGACTTTTTAGTCAACATTTATTTGACCGAATTCTAATGAAAAGACGATTTTGACCTTGCCTTAAAAAAATTAAAATTTTAAAAATGAAAAAGGGTAAAGGGTAAAACTCTTGTCTTCCTCGCGTTGACCGCCGGTTACTCCTTCGATTTTGCCTCTTTGATTTTGCAGCTGTGCTAGAAGAAGTCTCCAAATCCCAGTTATCGCGTTGCAGCTGAGCTTGAATCCGTTTGCCTCCAGATTCCGGTGACTGCCCCGACGAAGTCTCTTCCCTCCAGAGTCGGCCATGACTTCTGTTTTCACTTCCTGGAGCCTGGATATCCTCTCATAATCGGGAGCATCGGCCAAATCTTTAGGCTTTAGGCTAAAGATTTGGGAGCTTTAAGCTCACGACGGAGGGAGGGCTACAGGGAAGAAAGGAAGAGATAGGAAAGAGGGTGGCGGTGGTGGTTAAGGGTAAGAGATAGGAAAAATGGCGGTAATAGCGGTGAGGGGTAGGGGGGAGGGGGGAGGGTGGCAGAGGCTAGGGTTACCGGCGACGGCGGTGGTGGGGGTTGGGGAAGAAGAAGGAAGCACCGACGGACGATGGTGGTGAAGGGGAGGAGAGAGGAAGGAGGGTGGTGGCGGTGAGGGAGAGGAGAGAGGGTGCTGGAGGCTAGGGTTACCGGAAGTGGGGGGGGGCAACGACGAATGACGGTGCAGGTGGCGGAGGCAGTGGCAACTCCATGAAGAAGAAAGATAGGGTTAGAAAAAAGAAGATAGATTTGTCATAAAGGGTATTTTTTTTCATTTCAACTACTGGTTATGCCTGAATTCACTTGGTCAATGCCTGAATTAGGGAGTTTGGATATATCGGCACAAATTTTTCAAAATTTAGGGTTAGATTAACATATACAACAATTAGTTAGGGTTAAATTGACACTTTCTGAGATTGCAGGGTTATATTGGCACTTTCAGCTTAAAGTCAGGGTTATGAATGTATTTATCCCTACAAAATTTCCATAATGTATGTAGCAATATTTTAAATACACGATGTAATCGCATGAACACATGAAGTAATATGTGTAAAAATTGCTAGATGATTCATCAAGGACTATGATATTTCATAAGATGAATGTTTTTATGAAAAAATATATATTTAATTCTTTGATGAAACATATGAAATAAGATAATATATACACAATTAAATGAATAATTAATAATTAAGCTAAATGAAGTGAAAATACTACCTAAATGAATAAAAAAAATCATTTATTGATAAATGTAAAATATATTCATTTATAGATAAGTAGATAACCTCACTAAATGAATTTTCTTTGTCCCGGGAGTATTCATTTATCGAGATTTTATTGTATTTAAACTAATGATTTCTTTGTATTTAAACTAATGATTATAATAAATGAACTAAATGCATATATAAATGAACTAAACTTACCATAAAAATTTAAAATATGAAAACCACAAAGTAAACCACATCACATGGCTATAAAATTTGTAATGTTCGAACTGAATAGCTAAATAACTAAATAAGCAAACTAAGGTTTTATACCATCAAACAAATCAAAACCTTAACTTGTACTCATGTCAGGTAGCCAACGTGACTCGATTTTCATTGTAAACCTACATAGATGGATCCATGTCAAAAGGGCTGACCTTTAATTATTCATCATACATCAACTGTGACTCGACTTCTATTGAAAATCTACATAGATAGATCGATGTCAAATGGTTCGACCTTTAATTACTCCTGTTAGGTCCACTGTGGCTGGACTTTCTTTTGTGAACCTACATAGATAGATCAATGTCAAAAAGTTCAACCTTTAATTACTCGTGTTAGGTCAACCGTGACTCGACTTCAAATATAAAAGCGATGACTGACCTACTTAAACATTTGTTTCCATAGTGGAAATATAATTATATATGTCAGAAATAGAGTAAGGATAATTCAGTGGGCCAATTTATTAGACGGGTGGGCCGAATAAATTATTAGCCCAGAATAATTATTACCGGTTTCACTCATATAATTATATTCTGTTGGTAAGGCCGACAGAATGAATGACGTCGCACATGCATAATGGATTTTACAATAATTCAAAATGACATCATTTTTTATATATCTATATATAGATATACGCTCATCTTTTCCAGCTTTCCAAAAACTTACCACTCATTCTCATTCCCCTCATTCATCTTCCTTCGATATTTTAAGAGATATTTCATCATAAAACTTGTATCGTCAATCTAAACTTTGTTTTCGTTGTATGTTTTTTTGTTATATTGTAGTTAACATTTGTATGGAGTCATAGTTGTACTTTACTTTATGTTTATTGTTTGTTTTTATGTCAATTTCTGTTAGGAGTGTTCTTCGATGTGCATATTCATGTTATTGGTTGTTATTTGTGTTAGGTTTTTTGTATACATTACAGTATTGGATTAGAATTTCCAGACATATGCGGCGTCGATCACCTCTTGGTCACCTCTTAGTGTTATCAACGGGTGACCGATGTCAGCTGCTGGTGTTGGTCATTTGTATTAGTTTAGGATTTTGGTTTGAATGTCGAGTCAGTAACTCATCAGTTATACTATCATTAGAACTGACTGTAGTGATGTCGCATATACGTGCAGTCATGAATCTGCTATGGACCGAGCCGGAACTTCGGTCATATGTTGTCGATCTAACCAATAACATGTGCGTACAGTGGTCGAACTCGAAAATACTTAGTTAATGTTCTATCCTAATGACTTAATGTACTCAATAAAATTTGTATTAGTATAGTTTTAAGAATTCTTCGCTTTAAAATTTAGGATTCATGGAAAATAGTGGAAACTCAAGTGGTGTCAACCAGGATGTGCACAATTTATGTTTATTTTGCACAAAATAAAACTTGTGCACAAATAATAATTCCCTTTATTTTCTAAAGCTTGTGGTATCTAGTAGAAGATCCGCCCACATACATTTCGACGACCATATCTTTGGATCATCCACATGCAGTTCAGCTTCAGCTAAATCTTATCGTAGCAAAACTTTGGGGAAAACCCCACCATGGTAAGTCCTACCTTATACATATAGTTTATTTTTGTTTTAACATTTATTTTTTGTTAATCATTCCATACTAACTGTATGTTTTTGTGTGTAATTCAATACATTTCAAGGGACATGGTAGCATGCCTACCAAGTGAGAAAACCCCCATAGTGCTGAGATGTAATGGATATGAGTGGCACATAAGCTACTTGAGTAATGGAAAGATCAAGATCCTTTCCCAAAAGGGTTTTAGATTTTGTTACTGAGAACGTTCTTTCTCGTGGGGATGCACCCCTTTTCGAGCTACTTGAGTGTACCCTTGAGAGCATAATGTTCAGAGTTCTTATTGTGACTGGCACACGTGGAATCGTTGTTTTTTTTGCTTATAATGATTTTGGAAGATGATTGAAATAAATCCACATTATTGTTATTTTGAGTATTTTTCTGAATTTTGATGTAGTGTCTGTGACAACTCGCACACTAATGATTGGGTTATTTTGTACCTATCACTAGTCTAATTTTTAATATCTAATATTTGAAATAGTATTTATCAATTATTTTGTAATACAAATTTATTTCTAATCCCAATTTTGTTTGTCAAAACTGTTTCTTTAATAAATAGCCAACATCGCTCGACCATCGGCTCTAGCGTCGGTCTAAACAAAAAATAATGCAAAGTTGGGCATAGACTAATACAACAACTGAGACGTCGCATACCGTTGGTCAATACATTTACTTCATTTTTCATGAATTTTTACCTTGGTAAAAAAACCAAGGTTTATAACATACATTTACCTATGTTATTTTTTAACCTAAGTAAAAAAAACCCTTTACTTTGTTTTGAAACAAAGCTGAGGTAAAAGAACATTTTAACTCTGTTATTTGTATAGAATCAAACAATCGAGATAAAAAATCCAAAGTAAATAGTCATTTTTCTTGTCATGTCAACAACATCACTTGAAGGTATTTGCATCACCTTATATGGCCATGTTCATTATTTTCTAATCGAATCATGATAGGGATTAAAATATTTGAACCTTTGAACAATGTTCTCGGGTTTGAATACTTCCCTCTCCTCTTTTGGCTTGATCTTGTAGATGCATGCTTTGCGTAATGCTTTCATTTGGTGCTCTATGATATCCTCAAGAGAAACTTTAACCATTTCTGTAGGCATAGTTTCATATTTACCTATCATACTAGCTATGATTTCCTATCGAGTTAGTGAAGACATAGATTCTATAACATGACTCATTGGTTCATTTAAAACATTATAACTAATGACATCTTTTTCTTTAGTTTCTTTAGAATTTATAGAACATAAAAAATTAACATTGATGAGACAACTATTATTACTTTCGTCGATACCAAAAGAGATTATATCCCTATTCAACTCCGTAGTAAATGTACCACTCTTTACGGATATTTTTTGTGCATGCAGTTTTCATGATGGTCTTCCTAACAACAATGATGCTTCTTGATTATCACGATACATGTCAATCAAAAGGAAACCCATGGGAAATATTAGTTTTCCTACCATCACCAAAACATCTTCCACTATCCCTTCCAGGCGGATAATACCTTCATTTGCAAGTTCTATGATTGTGTCTGAATCGATGAATTATCCTAGTAGAAGTGTCTTGTACACTATATGGCATGAAGTTTATAGATACACATGGATCTAGCACTGCATTCTTAATTTTTTAATTATTGATATTGCATGGGATAAATTACGTACCTGGGTCTCCGCATTTCTAAAGAATATGTTTTCAAATTACGAAACTGTAAGAATATTTCACTTGACCTTCCTTTTCATCTTTTCTTTTTTGATTCCTATTCTTAGTGCATAGATCCTTCAAGAATTCAGCATATCTGGAAATGATTTTTGATGAGCTTGAGTAAAGAGACGGTCACTCTCGACTTACTGAAGCTTCCAAATAGTTCCTTGTTATTCACAACCTTCTTTCTTTCCTTCAAAGCATCAGGGAAGGGTGTTAGAAGTTTTGAAATTGCTTCATATGGGACTCTAATTTCGAGAATAGGGGTAGGAGGGTCAACATCAGAATCAACAGAAGTTCCATCAATCGGATCGCAATTACAGTTGTCAGTCCTAGGTTGCAGTTTCTTGGGATTTGCACTAGAATTACTGGTTTCACATTCCAACATACGTTACTCCTTCCTTTTGTCCTTGTTCTTTTGAATTGGATCTATCTGAACCCACCTTCCATTGCTTAGCATAAAAGCACTTACGTTGGCCTTCGAATTCATTTGAAGGCAACTTTCTGGATTGATGTGCCTCAACATTTGACAAACTTGATTTTCAAGATTTTGGATTGAAGCCTTCATATCTCTCTCCAAACTGGAAATGATTTGGTTTCATAGCATCCAACTGGTCTTTATACTACATTCCTTGATTATGATTTTGAGGTCTCTAATTGAATTTTTTCCTTGATTGTAGTTGGAATGTGTTGAGAGTATTTTGTCGGTTTCCGTACCTCATGTTAGGATAATTCCTCCATGGTTGATTGAACTAACCTTGAGGTTGTCCAAAAACACCATTAACTTTGGCATCAGGCTCTTAGAGTTAGGGGTATGCATCTGTGGGATAACTTGTGTCACTATATGTACCACATCCATGAACTGATACGACAATTGTAATTTCCATCTCCAATTCTTTCATGATATTCCTTAATTAAGTCATTGCTGCTTCTTGTGTTGATAGTGTGCTCAATATTGCGTTAACACCTCTTGTATTAACCTTCCTTCCAAGTTGTCTTTATCCTTTTGCTAACTTTGAGAATAACATCCTTTCGAATTGGTTTCATCCTTTTGCAAACTCCAAGAATAACTCATATGCTTCTTCTAGTATCTTGCTCAAAATACTTCCTCCGCATACAAATATAAATAGGGAGAGAGACATCGTAGCTTCTATCAAATTTGAAGAAATCTCCCATCTCCCTCCTACTTTTGACATTAAATAAAATACAGGAAAAATCTATCTGTTCGGATAGGAACGACGGAATTGCGCTAATTTCAAAACACCAAAACTACGTTATATCCTGTGAGTGTTTTCATCTCCCTATCACGAATTGAATTAAAAGTGGCTATTGCATGTTATGATATACTTAATGATTTAAATGTATTATTTGAATATTTTAGATCTTGCGTAAATATTATGTTAGTATTGTGATAATTCTGGTTAATTGTTTTGCTCTCATAATAATTATATTCGGTGTTTACTTTATCACATTGTGCTTATTATTGTGATAATATGTGGATGACCATCTTGTACTTTATCTTATCATGTTAAATATAGTTGCGTGCTACTTAATTACTTGGTTGTGTGTATCGGGGTCTTCAACGCGATTGGAGTTTGGTCTAGATTAGCGGGAACTATATTGACTGAACCGTACAACTAGATCGGCTACTCGTGGTGTTTCAGCATGCTAACATAACCATCTGTTATTGATACGAGCTCGCAACCTAATATATTGGGCATGGTTGACGAGAATGGACTCATGGATATGATGGATTTCGAGCACTTCTGAAGAGGTTATGCCTTGTATGTTAGTCAGAGTTTCCATGGAGGAACTTGACTGCAACTTGGCATTAACCATCCGTATCCTATTACTATGTGTGAGGATTTATGTGGTTATTTTTTTATGTGATCGCCAAAACTGCACTTAATAAATACTGGCGATGGAACCTCACTAAGCATGGAGCTTACCCTAGTATAATGAACCCCAACAAGTATAACTGAGCAGAGAGAGTGAGAGCTTGCATGATGCCTTTACTTCTTTTGGGATAGGATCCTGGTTGGACCCTTGTATAACCTTTTGAGTGTATTTACATTAAAACCTTGTAAAAATACTTGTATATAATGCTTTCATTGTAATAGTACATTAGGTTTGAATTCAAAAATATCTTTCGCATAATTTGCATTGCTCTTTACAAATAAGTAATCTGACCCATTGGATTCTTAGTAAAGCGCTCAGTTCCGACCTAGAACTTGCGTTGAGCAAGTTGGTCGGATATCTGGGGTGTTACAGTAGTGGTATCAGAGCTTCCCAAATCAAGCAAAGGCTGATCTAAAGTATACCTTATCAAAAGACTCCACTTAAACTAAATAAATTATAAACACTACTTCAAAATTTCTCCTAGAATGTCAAACTAACAATCATTCTTAGTTGATAACAAAACTATAGGAAGTGTTTAAGGGTAAGGACTTAGGGAACCTATTAAGGGGAGAGTGACATAAGAGTAAGATCATTGATCTACTCCCTAGGAAGAACCTTAGATGTTTTTAAATATAAAATTATACTATTCAAAAGAGTAAAATAGCAAAAACGTTGTATCATAAATATTTCATTAGGGATTATTGTTATTAAAATATGAAATTGGAATAAAAATAAATAAAACTAAGAAAATGACCATTTTATTTGAATTGAGAAAATTTTTGAATCACTTGGGGATGACCAGACCAAAGTTTGAATAAAATTCCCAGTTTAAATTGAAAGGTATCTAAATAATACTAATAAAATTTTAAGCCCTAAAAACAAGACAATAAAATCACCATATCTTTATTATTATTTAATAACCAATGCAACAAGATTAGTTCGTTAAATTTAGCAAATCTAAACTTATACCAAGCATAACTAATATACCAAACAAATGTCCAACCCTTATTGGGTAGTATAGACCTTGGTTAGGGAGCAAGAGAAATTAACTAGAGTCCTCAAACTAGAGATCTAGGAAAATATGATGAAAGATGTGTAGTGGGAACAGCACGTGCGTGCCAACAAAGAGAAGGCTAAAACTGATATAGTTACCGTATGACGTGAGCTACGAGGTTAGAACACCAGGAAATTATTCAAGAATTGACCCAGACTCGAGGTGGCGTTCGAGTTCTGAGTAGGAAAATGGCAGAACATCATAGGAAACCAACCGATCAAGGTTAGAGTCACGTGGATAAAGAAATAGAGATAATTGATCAAATTGTCGATGTACTTCAGGGTGACCTAACGAAGTGAGCGTCTTATGGTACTTAACACGATGAAGGATGTGGCTCCACTAAAGGGCCTAGGATTGGTGGAACTTAGAATCTAGAGCGGTTATAGCAGTAGTATATAACTTTTGCATGAGGTACTTGCAGATCCCGATTTTGCACCTACGGTGATTGTGCAAGCTAGGTAAAAATCCAATGATAAATCAAGGAGAAGTCAAGGTTTAAAAATGGATCAGATGATGAAGTAGCCTGATTCGTACTCTGGGGGTCGTTAACCTATGAGAGAATTAACCCAGGGAGCGTTGGGATATAAAAGATAGAATTTATATGTTTCTCCCATACTCACTACTAACTACCAAAGAATAGCTAGTGGCAAGCTCGGGATCATCCACTGAGATGCTAGCATTCAAAAGTAAACTACGCAAGACTCACAATTGGGCGCCACTCTGATTGTGTGTCAGGAATAGCTATTGTCACGAACATGGTTTTTTTGGGAGGGGGTGTTTTATTTAACAAAAAACTAAGCATGCAAATCAAGAAACTAAGCCTTGGGGATATCTGCGTAACATGACCGACATATGATTTTGATCCTAGATTCTATCAAATACAAGAAATATAAACCTATCCCAATATCAATGTCAGATAGTGTGGTTGATCGTCGACATTTCCCAATGTCTGTCACACAAAGGTGACCATTTCTATTCTATCAACATCGCTTTTGTAATTAGGGAAAGTGCACCGCGCGGTTCGATCAGCTCCCCTCTATCACCATAAAGAGATACATCCTGGGCACTCCACTATGAATGCTTCTCCCTAGGCCTATATATGCAAAGGAATTGACATATCATGATGACCCTAGGGTTGAAATGACAATGGTCGCGACGCTATAACCCTAGTTGCTATAAACTATCATGCTTTGTCTATCAGGGTTCATGACCCAATCGAAATTAGGCATACACTCATGTGAATTCATTGCACACGACCTATGTATATACATTCACATAGCCGGGAGTCGCTATCCTAAATATCCTAACCAGACACTCCCAGGAGGCAACAAGCATAGCACCATACATGAAACACATAACTATTATGTATCATAGGATATATAACATGAATTTCACAAGAACGCAAAGATTAAATCAAGCATGATATTCATAAAAATAAAAGGATAAGAATACCTAGAATCTCATAAAATCTCTTCCAAATCCCCAAGTAAATTAACTACTCCTTAAGCATTGAACCCAATATAATCATTGGATTCAATGCCTTTGGGAAAAACTAGGAAATACTAAATGAGGAGAGAAAGGTTATTCCCCTTTCTCTCTCTACATACTCTTAGAAACTAGGAGAATATAATTACAACTAATTCCCACTACTAAACCTTAGTAGACTAAGGCTCCTTATATAGTAGGTAGGAAATGGGCCGTAAAGAGGCCCAAAACTAGAGAAACCCTTGGATTCCACGTAGGCACGACCCATGCAAAAGCACATGAGCCACCGACTGGAGCGCACTTCTCGACCAACTGAGCATCACATACGTGCAAATCCTTGAGATCCGCCGTCTGGAAGGGTCTTTTGGCCGTCTGAGCAGCGCGTCCTGTGCAGATCCTTGCGGGCCACATACTGGAGTTGAGTTCTTCATATTCTGATGGAACATCCATACATAAAGTCGCAGAGTGCGGGCTAGGTCTTCAAGTCTTGATCTTCGAGGTGCATGGACCCTGCAAAAAAACATGGCCCACGCCATTACTTAGCCGCAGTCCTCTAGGTTTGCACGGGCTGTGCAAAAGGATATGGGTCATGCCTATACTTAGCCACATATCCATCTTTCTTGGCATGGGCCGTGAAGAAGGGTACGACTATGCCAGTCTTCAAGATCCTCCAGGCTTCAACTCATTCTCTTTGGCACATTCCCATCTACTACTATGATTAAGTGTGTGGCCTTCGACCTACTACCGTCATTGCAACTGACCTTCAAATATTTACTACCATTCTTGAGAATGACCTTCATTAATCTACTTCAAAGTTCTTATGAGCGATATACAATGAAGCTCAAAGAAAAGGATTTAGATGCGCGTATGGACATAGCATCCATTAGGTCTAAATAAATATACAAAACAAAGAATTTAGACAAGATAACCAACAAAGACTATCTAAACTCCTTGTGATGTAAACCCAACTAAACCTAGCAATCAACCATACAAAAACTACTAATAATTTTTCCAAATGCATTAGGAAACACATGCTTATAGGTACAAATCAATTCCCCCACACTTAGACATTTACTCGTCCTCGGGTAAACAAGAACGAGCAAAGATTCGAGTGGAACATATCATGCAAATAATTTCCCAAGACATCCAAAATTATTCCTAGACTATCCAGTTCCCCCCAAAGATGCAAGAATCTCACAACTCTCACTCTCCAAAAGAAACTAAGATAACCTATCTAACCAATCATACCAACTAAGAGGTGAAGTTCATAAAAATGAGTGTGTGAAGCTAAGTTACTCTACCAAAAGAACCACCAAAAGACAATCAAAGAGAACCATAGGATTTTCTCCCTCTCATTTTTTCTCATTCTCTCTCATTTTTCCTAGGAGCCCTTTCTGGTTTTCATCCTAGCATCCCACAATATTTTTCTTTTTGAGCTCACTTCTTACATTTTCCACACCATGGCCTCTCACTTTTACATAGGTTTTTCAACCTATCCGGGGCTTCCCATTGTTTCCTAAGTCACCATTTCAGGTTTTTGACATAGCCAGATATATATATATATATATATATATATATATTTCTTCATTTTTTGTAGCACAAAATGCTCTAAATGTGGGCTTCATACTACAATGAAGATGAGAAAAACAAACTAACAGACCACCTGGCGTGATTGAGGAAATATGGGAATTCGTCTACACAAGTTTCAAGGTACCACTTTTCGAATGCAAATGGGTTGATAATAATGCCGGTGTATTAGTGGACTACCTAGGTTTTATAGTCGTCGATTTGAGCAGGACTCGTTCCACTAGCAATCCTTACATTCTTGCTTCCCAGGCTATACAAGTGTTTATGTTGCTGATCCTTGTGATTCTAGCAAATCAGTGGTTATTCACGGTAAAAGTCAATTTGTGGGAGATTCTTGTCCACTTTGAAAAAGCATTTATTGCCCAAATTGGCGACCTCCACCTTCAAAGAAGCCAAAGTTCATAATCTCTATAGGAATAGGTCCTCATATGAGGGGATTCCATGAATAAAAAAAGTGGTAAGGTTCCATCTTTCTAACTTGACATGATCATATTGTTTATTGCCATATCCCTTGGGATTGATTATTGAATGAGTGTTTAATATTTCTATATTTCATATATTTTATCTTTTAGATTGTGGACTATACATGTAGGGTTCTTATGGTTTCATTAGAGATGTTATTTTTTCAAGTGTATATGGTGTACAACATGTGGAAGCTTGCTAATGGAGATTATTTGATATGGAGAAAACATCAAAATTTTAATTTTCATCATTTTCTTATGGCGAAGATCAACTTCATGAGATATGCATTTTGTGTATCATGAAGGGGGGGGGGGGCATATGTTTGTGGTGATGTGGTGACTACATCTTATATTATTTCCCTATTGAACGTTACCTCTTACATTAAAAACCTTAGTGTGAATTTAATGTTCATAAAAAATGTTGAGTTTTAAATATTGATGCATTCAACATTGAAGATTGTGTTAATTGAACTCTATTTTTAGGTCTTGTTGTCGTTAACCACGATAAGAGGAAAGAGGAAACAACCCGAAGGGGAAGATTTGAATGGATAGAAAAGACATAGGCAAGGTCAAGGTAGGGGAATTTGCAAGATATTGATAGACATGGTGGAGAAAATTATGAAATGTCCTATGAAGTTCGATCACATAAGGAATGCCATAGGTGAGGAAAGAAATTGGTGGTCCAGTTACATAGGTTGATTGCTAGGACAAAGACAAATTTCTTCTTGTACGAGTCATGGCCTAGTGTTGATGATCCTTACAAGGATACACTATGGAGGGTTATGCAATATGCCTTAGAGATCGAATGTGATGATATGGAAAGATTGAAAAAGAGAACCATACGGCATTTTAGTGAAAGATGGAGAGATTTCAAAACCAAATTGGCTAGGGATTACATGTTTGGTAAGAAGAAGAATTGCAACCCAAGAATTAAACACTCATTCATAAGTGAATCGAGTTGGAAGGGTTTTGTTGCAAGAAAACTAGCGGATGAACAATCTGTAAGGAGTTTACATTAACATGCTTACAAGTATATACATATTGGGTACATATTTTTAATTGTACGCATTTTATTGTTGGATACACATGCTTATGCATGAGTATAGTTTCATTGGTATCGTCAAATGTGTACGGTATGTATGCTTGTTAGTTATTTAGAATCGTAAAGGTCCATCATTTTCATAAAAATGAGTACCACTAGGTGAACATGTGATGTCGCAATGTACTAATTGGGCTCTATATCGTTACAGTCGACTAGTGTGCAACGTCATTCATTAACTAAGTTTAGGCACTGATTTGGTCCGACAATGTATGCAACTTTGCATATTGACCTGTTGACCCATGCAATATTATTATCGACCTGTGTCCAACGTCGGTCAGAAGTAGTGGAAATATGTTACCAAGTAAATTCACATTGTTGATTTGTATTCTGAACCAGGCTCTAAGGGCAAGAAAAAGTGAGTTTGCAAGAGGAAATAAAATGTGCCACACAATGATTTGTGGAGGTTCCGTTCTGCCTATAAGAATAATCATGAAGGAAATGTTCGAGGCTAGAGTGTTTAACAAGGTGGAGCTTGGAATGACAGAGGAGGAAGCGAGGACTTCAACGGAATATCCCACGCCCGATGAGGTCCCTTATTTGAGAAAAGGGTAAAATGAGACAAGGGGAGTAGGAATAAGGAGGGTAAGTTTCACACCAAAGATGCAGAGTTGGTTTCCAAACAAATCATGTGGTTTAGTGGATATGATATGAATGCATTTTTTTCAAGTATAATTCCAATAAAATGAGATTGATTATTGGTAATTTGTAGGTAGGACTTAAAAAGAAAACAAGAGTCTGGAGAGTTCGTCGGGGTTGGAAAGAAGGACATACTAAGGGTTGTACTTAACAAGAAAGAAAAATCGGGCCAGGTCCAGTGTATTGGAACTGTCGCTACACATAGGGACATCTTTTTCAAACCTCAACCATCTAAGGTTGATATTGAATCAAGTAGTCAACAAAGAGAGATTGATGCTTTGAAATCCACATTAAACCAACTAGTGGCTTATGTCTTGCAACAATCGAATGGGAGGAAAATGCCACTTAACTTTGAGAGAATCATTGTAAGTTCTAAACCAACACTGTCAACTCCCTCTCACACTATTTCTCCAAAAACCTCAATACATGACCACCCAGAGTGTGATAGTAGGCCCATACCACCGTCTCCGACTTTGGTAGCACCTCTTGCCTTTGATCGACTAAGAACGAAGATAGTATAGGCTACGCAACATGAAGGCATAAGTAAATATATTACACTTTTCATATCACTAAATATTTCATACTTTGTTTTAAATTAGCGAGTCTTCTTGTGTAGGATAATTCCATGTGCAGGATAATTCCTTGTGCATACTACTTGTCGAACGTGTTGATGGAGAGAGCCACATTGTAGCGGAAGGTAAAGTGTACACATCTATATGAGTGCATCATCAGAAGTCGGTCGTGAATGATAACGTGTTGGTAAATTTCAAGAAGACCCTCATAGATAATGTGGTTCTTCCAATCCCAGAACCCGAGGCAAGTATGGTGGACAAGGCGTTGGGAATGTTTATTGAATGGACCATTCGTTTGGTCAAAGTTTAGGAGAACAGACCTAAAAAGAAGGTATAACATGATTATTGATATACTATTACTTATGAGTTGAGACAAATGTTGCGTACATAAATTTTAAGATTTATTTCATGTAGATCAAGACAAGGATTAGTAGCTCGGACAAATTACCCAATATATATGGGGATCCAAAACCAACAAAGTCTCGTGTCTCTAGAATGAAGTCACCACCATTCAATTCCTCGGAGGATGGTTCCCTAAAGAACATCCACATAATTGTGACATCACACCCTCCTTCATGTTCGTACAAAATTCTCGTGGGCGAAGTGGGAATTTTTGGGTACAAGATAAATCCAATTATCCGGAAGGAGGATTTGGAAGACTTGTTCCATTTCAATAATGTGCCCCCTCCCGTGATGAAACTACATTGCATGTAAGTATTAATGCATCACCCTAACTTGATTCATCGACATACTTAATGCATTTCGCTTAAATCTAGCAAGACTAACTATGTTTATAGCCTCTTGCATGTTCAGTCCATTACCAAATTCAAAGGGTAGATAGGGATTCTTTGCCCATTAAATATCCAACAAGACCATGTTACGATGGAGGAGCGTTTTGCCTATTTGAGTTCTCAGTTGATGCAAAAGGACAATTCGATATATATCACACCTTATTACGAGCGGTGAGTCAACTTTATTTACAACATTACCCTTGTTTAGATTCTATTAAAGATTATTGGATTGTATTGAGTTAATGACGATTTCATTTTTGTAGAAAACATTGGACTGTGGCCAACATCGTTCTTCCTTCAAATACGGTGTTCTGGTACGACCCATTACATTAAACTCCCCCAGAAACTATTTCATTCGCAATTACTAAGGTGATGACAGATCCCATTATTACCAAGCACAAAGGATGCATGTGGAAGTCCCTAAAGGTTAGAAATAACTTCACAATTGTATTATGAAATAAGTATTTCTATAAGTACTTAACTATGTGTTTGTGAACAATTTGTCCATTCAAATAGCATAAAACACAAGTGGCCGCGTGGGAAAGCGGTTACTATTGCATGCGCTTTATGAAGGAATTGGTCTTACTTGTGAGGGAGAATCAATTTGATCTACAAAAGGTATCTATTATTCTCACCTATTGAATCTAATCAATAATATCATGACTTTGCACAACCTATTATCGATTATGAGATTACTTGTTGTTGTAGTATTTTTCGAGGACAAAGCACCGTACCTATCAAACTTTTGGGCTCTCTTTATGATGGTAAATAATTTGAAGCATTTACTTAACACATCTACTATATAAGGAACTTGGATTAGGTTGATTTTTTTTGTGAAAGTATCATTCTCTAAGATGCCTATTGATAATTTCCAAGGTATTTTTTTACACCTTGATATAGATCTCTAGCTAGCTATGAAGTTCATTTTGTGAGAATTTTGATCACATACTTTGTGTATGGATGGTGTAGTTTTCATGCTTCTTGTGTATATGCTTCAGGGATGGTGTAGTAACATACAATATGAAAGGGCGTTCGACGTCGTGTCTTATTTTCTGTAAATATCTATTTTGGTATTTTTTATAAGGACTGACGTCGCACAATATAACTTACAATTCGGTTTAGTCCGATCAAAATTGAGTGACATCGCTCACAATTCGTAATGGGTTATTGAAGGTACATAGAATGGAGTGACATCGGTCGCACAAAACAAAACGATGTCGCTCCATGAACCATGACACAATCAGGAACATCGCAAACTTGTCGTAGAGCACTAAAATTAACCCTAGTCGGACATATATGTGCGACCTCGGTCCATTAAAATGACGTCGCGTTTATTGATATGCCACGTCATCTAATAACCAATTTCGACAAATGTGATATCAGACAGTCCGACATGGTACACTCTCTAGCACATCGACAATGTATTCATTCCACCCAACGTTGCTCACCGATCGATCCTCGGTTCGTCACATTATTAATTACACTAGTTTTTCTGCTAAAAAACCAATTTTAAAAACTATAATTTACAGCGGTTCTAAACCAGATTTAAATACCATAATCAGCAATGTCGGTAACAAAATCATGCGATATCGCTTACGGTTAGGAACAACTTCGCAGATTTTCTAGTCAACATCGGCCACCACGACATCGGACGAAGATGGAATAGTTGGCAGGCTTAGAATAGGAACCGACGTTGCTCTATTGTCAGCATGGTCGTTGGCTGAGGAATATTTACCTCAGTTCTTTTCAAAAAAAAACTGAGGTAAAAAATACATTTTACTACACCCACATTTATCTCATTTTTTAGAGAGTTGAGATAGACTTAAAAACCCCTGTAGAACCGAGGTAATAGGTGTTGTTTCTTGGAGTAAATATTAAGTATACATAAATAAAATATATATGAAAGTATATGTATGTTTTAAAAAGTATAAAAAGATGTGCCCCTAAAAATGTATAAATCTATGTTCCTCATACTTATCACTTGCCCATGATTTGAACGAGCTTGATGTATATTTGTTGGACCGATTTGGCTCAATTTGGCTTCATGAGTAAAAAACAATTCTATAAAAATTGGTATAATTAAAAAAAAACCTAACCTAGCATGAACTAGCAAAAATGTTGGGAGAAGATAGGGGGCCAAAATTTAATTTTTGAAGTTTGGTATCAAGTCGAGTAGAACCAAATCGACATTTTTATCCAAATAGTTCAACCAAAAAACAAATACGTAGATGATTTAAAAAATATTTTTTAAAACTAATTGGTCAACTACGGGTCAAAATCTGACCCAACCCAAATCTGACCCGACACATTTTTAAAGTTAAACTAGAGAGGGCGTGCCTATTTTGGTCAGATTGGGTCCATTATTCTGTATTGCCCTAATTCAAATGGTTGGCAAGCGATGAACATGAGATGCATATCCTTTTACATTGAAATAAGTTCTCATGTAACACAAAATTCTTTCATAAGTGCAAATATAATATCAAGGTGTTTTTAGTGCAGATGTATCCCTCGTTTGCTACAAAGTCCTAGTCAACACAATGTTCATCGGTTTCATGTGGAAAGATCAAAATACCCCTCTAATTTAAAAAAAAAGTGGTTAAGTGAACCCCAACCCCCATATAAATATTGATATGACTTACAATTTTTTTGAAAGTGTAGATATACCCAAAAGTATATATGTTGATGAAAACGTCAATCGCCGTTGATGAAAAATTTTCATGTCAAAATCCCTAATTTCATAGTATACCATACTACATTTGAAAATAGAAGGGCAAAATTAATTTTAAACTTTGATAAAAAATAAATAGTGCTAACCAAGTTCATGAAAACTAACTATTTTATTGAACTAACTTAGTTCTTTATCCTCCATCATTCCTCTTGTCAAAGAATTAGATGCATTTAAAATATAATTAATTGTATAAATATAATATTTGTTGAAATCAAATATAATATTAAAATACAATTCCAATAACAACAAGAAACAAGCTATTTTTTCTTTTGTACATATAGATCAATTTCAATGAAAAACTAGTTACATAGTGCCACATTTCATCTCAAGAAAAACACCCCATCCCACACAATACAATAAAAATATTACGGAAAAGAAATTATGTTTGCATGGAAAGAGTTTATGTTTTGAACACAATAATTATCCATCTAAAGGGATTGGACAAGGATTCTAGAATAGACCCGCAGTCAAAATGTTTTAAATTATGTCAAACTGAAAAGTACCAGTTAAATTTTACCATGAGTCGTAAAGATTCGCCATTTTTTTGTCTTTATCACTCAAACTTTCCATTAGAAATATCATGTAAATTTAGTACTCTCTCCGTCACAATTCAAAAAACACACTTACTTTTTGAACACCATATGATTAAATAGATATGTGAGTAACAATATTTTCGTGAGCAGGTCTCCTGTTAGGCAGCCTAAACTTTAGGCATGAATTTGTATGCAATTCTAAATCTATTATTCTCCAGGGACCTATCTTCCATTTTTGAAGGGACTTTCCCCCAATTTTTCCCAGGGAACTTTTCCCATCTCTTCTCCCTCTTGCTGCGATTTGCAAAAAATATTTTTAAAAATATAATATAAATGTCAACAAAAAATTGAAAAACATTAACATAACCGTCAACTACTAAAAATCATGAAAATCAACTACAACTAACAAAAAGGCAACTGAAAATCATAAAACACCAACTACAACTAACAAAATATCAACATAATCATCAAACTAAAAATTATAAAAACATGGGAAGAGTGAAAAATAACCTTGTAAAATTTGAAAGTGCAAATCTAACCCTATATTTTGGAGAAATGTGCAGATGTACCCAAATTGCTTTTATTTCGGCGTTGACTGAAGGAATTCAGGCGTTGAACTAACATAAAAAGACAAAAATTTCCATGAGTTTAAAACTAAAAAGTTAATAACCATTATACCCCTAGGCTTTGACGCCGGCCAACGTCGGACCACTGTCGGTCAACGCCGTTCAATGGCGGTCAATGCCAAACCGCCACCGGTCGCCGCCGGCGGTTAATGGTGACGAGTTAGATCATTACTTTTATTAATAAGACAGAGTTAAATTAGCACTTTAGTAACAAATAAATGGTTAAATTAGCACTTCTCTAAAAAAAATAGGGCCAGATTAGCAGTATCATAAAAAATCTTTTTGAGGATAACCAACTCCTTACAAATATGCCTTTATTACAACTTCATAATTTATTTATTTTTTAAAAAAACAAGGTATATTTCATTATTTTATTAGTAAAGTACAACTTCATAATCTAATGTATAATTGGTATGTTAAATTCTAATTAATTTTCAATACTCCCTTTATCCTAGATAAATTAGCACATTTTGACTTTTGGAAGTCAACTGAATCAAAATATCTTTATTCACGTGTGTACAAAATATAAAAAATTATAATTTAAATTATATGTGATGATGAATCCAACAACATTTCACATGATAATAGTCTTGCATATACAGTAACATAATTTAATGATTGAATTTGACTTAGTTTGACTTCCAAAAGTCAAAACATGCCAATTTACCTTGCATAGAGGGAGTATACAAATTCGGTCACCATAATGAAAAGTTGTCTCTATACGTAGCAGTATTAGATTAGCAATATGTGTCGATTTCTAATTACAAAGTTATCGCATTTCATCATAAAATTATTTACCGAAATTTATGAATTTCTTTCGGAAAGTATTTACCAAAGTTTCTTCTTATCGAAGGCATACAAATTATAAGTATATTTATGATACATTAAATTATGAAGTTGTAATGAAAACATATTTATAAGGAGTGGACTTTACTCAAAAAGATGTTTTTTATGATAGTGCTTATCAAACCCTATTATTTTTACATAAGTGCAAATTTAACCCTGATTTTTTTTACTAAAGTGCTGATGTAACCCTGTCTTATTAATAAAAATACTGATCTAATCCGGTCACCATCAACCGGCGGTGGCCCAATGGCGGCAACCAGCGTTGACAACCATTGAACGAAACTAACCACCATTGACCATCGTTGACCACCATTGACCGGTGTTGACCACCGTTGACCGGCGGTGTTGACCGACGGAAGAGTTTGAGCAGTTTTTAGGAAGAGTAATGTCATCTTTTCATATTTTTTTTTGAAATTTTCTTTTTTTATCAAGGGGGTATAGTGGTCATTTTAAAGATTTCCAGCCACAATTTGGTTTCCAGGGTTAAATTGGCACTTTTGACCAAAAAATAGGGTTAATTTTGCACTTTCAGATTTTACAAGGTCTTTTCTGCACTTTCGACCAAAATATAGGGTTAAAAACACACTTTTCTCTAAAAATATTAACTACAACTAACAAAATATCAGATGAAAATAATAAAACGTCAACTACAACTAACAAAAGATGAACGAAAAATCATAATACATCATGAAGGTTTAATTTGTCAAATTAAATATCAATTTTATAGCAGAAACTTCAATAAACTACAAGTAAACATCAACTTTAACTAACAAGACATTAATTGAAAATCATAAAACGTCAACTAAAACCAACAAAACATCAAATGCAAATAATGAAAGGTTATCAAACCTTAGATAGTCAAGTTAAGCATCAACTACAACTTACAAAATATCAATTGAAAATCACTAGTTAGGTAACATCGCGCGTTATGCGGTGTGCTTGATAACAAATTGTATAAACAACTTTATGGTATTCACAATCATTGTGCTACTTTAACTTAAGCAAGCGGCTCGACATGACATGTTACAATTTTACGAATCTGAGGCAGCTTAGCTTCTTATGTGTCTGAGTCAATCACGGAGAACAACATGATTATAAAAAAGAATCACATAAGATAAAAAGAAAATTACCAAAACTAACTATTTAATCATGATTGCTCTGTTTCCATCCTCCTCAAAGAGCTCATATGCACACTGTGCAAGTTGGTCCCATCGATCAATAGCATCAAGACTTAATGTAGCTGCACAGAATTTCTCAAAATCCCTCCAATACGAAAGCACATTAAACTGAAAAGAAGTAGATGTAAGTAAGTAACTAACAATTTATCGAGATACATTTAATAATTTCTATATACAATGAGTAATTGTACATACTGATCCAAGGAAAATACAAATAAAGTGCAATAAAAGTAATTAATTGATTATGCACTTTAGTAATTGTACATACTGGTCCATAATCTTGGGACGACGGGAGTATGCCTTTGCGCCCTGGATGCTTGTGAAAGAAAAAATTGCAACAGAGAGTCCTAAAGATGCAGCAGAGCAAATACATAAAACCATCCAACATAATCAGATATTTAAAGATAACTTTAGCTACTGATTTGAATTACCTTGAATGATCATACCTTCAAAAATTGCTGAGTGAACTTGTTGGCAAGATACCGTTGATGCACAACTCGATCATCAACTACAAAGTTTATCTATGCACTTTAATGAATTCAAGCTTTGGAAACAATTGCCACAGTTCCATGCGCGACATCTCTGCACCAGAGATTGTAAGAACTCTTGGCACATTTCTATAAATACAATTGGACATAGATGTTTGCCAATTGGGTAGAACACAATATTAACCCGGGGTTGAAGGGATACCAAGGGTGACTACTTAAAGTGCATGCATACTCATAGAGCATGACTTTAACAGAAAGATTTTGGCACATTTAGTGTAGCAAATACTATACCCAAGCAAAATTACAATGTTAGTAGTGTTGCCGAAACAATAATTTGCCTACCAGAGCAAAGTCAGAGCAAATATCTGGCTTTAGATACAATAAAATATGATAAATTCTTGATTCGACAATGATATCATCTGAACTACAAATAAGTAAACAGAGACTCAACCACCAGTAGAATTTTTATTATAGGAGTATAATAAACATAATGTAATCTATCCTACATTTCAGACATTCATTTTCAAGCAAGTCCAATTGTATAGCATATTGGCCTTGTCTGCTAACACTTCCCAGATATGCTTATACAAAAAATCCCAATCGACCCAAAATCCAATTAAAAAGCTTTTCTCTTTCCTCAAAAAGTTTCATCTGTTTCGATCAAAAGCTTAGGTTTAAAGCAAGCCAAAAAAAAACACCATACCTGCATGGGCAACCTCCTCCCATTCAACTTCATCCTCATCTTCCCTCTTAACTTTCATTCTTACTTGTCTTTCAGTTGTATTATCAGTACCATTGGAGGAATTTGATGATTCCTGGTTTCCAGTTCTAGCATCTTGTTGGCGTTGTCTCTGAAGTATAGCAGCATAATATGCTTTGAAATACTCATCCTACAATAAAGCAAGAAAGTCAGGATAATAAATGAAAGCTATTCAAGCTACTTTCCAGACAAACTATCACTTCTGGAAAATTATATGATGTCCCAGGGATACCCATAGATTAATGTGCATTTTAAACTACTTAATTGGGTATTTCATGTAATGTGCTTGTGCATTGTGTAAATGTGACATATATTATGTTTGTGTATTTCTTAATTATTTGGATCGTTATAATGCACATACACATTACATGAAATACACAATTAA